>JAPMLY010001298.1:87500-92500 GCA_026401115.1 Tetraselmis chui
CGGTCACTCCCAAGCGATGTGGTCGATAACCGGAACTCGCTTGTCCATTTGTATGCTCACAGTTTTGTGTCCAGGTTGAAATGAACCTTTGTCGAGACATGAAGTGATGTACGTGTAACGAAGGGACACACTGTGTTCGCTGTCCAGTGCCAAGAACCAGCAGGTCAGGTGAAAGCTTCCTGACTCCGACTACCTGCTCACAAAATATTTGAAATCTATGAGAAGGCTGGCACTTTTTATTCTCATTGTATTTGGGAGTATATTTTACCTGTGCTCGGCACTCCATCGGGGACGGCATCGTACATGAAAAGGCACCACTGCACTCGCCTATCATCCCGAGCAGGAAGCCCAGTCGCCACGCTAAAGTGCTACACGTTCGTGATAACCCTCGGCGACAAAAAAGAGGGTCGGGGGGGGGGGGGGGGGGGGGCGGTGCTACACGTTCGTGATAACCCTCGGCGACAAAAAAGAGGGTCGGGGGGGGGGGGGGGGGGGGGGGGGGGACTGGTGAAGACGCGCGAGGTTTTCCTTTTTGGCCGTTTGCAGAGCTGTGCTGGTAGTACATTAAACTGAAGGTGTACAGACCGAATTATTGTAACTAGTATTGGCACCGCTACTTGGGCCGATACTACAGGTTGATGACCTCGTCGTCGCTCTCGCTCTCGCTCTCCACCGCCTCCTCCGCAGCGCCCGCCGCCGCTTGTTGTTCCTTGCCGGAGGGGTTCACCAGTCGGTCCAACGATTTCCGACGACCGTTGGAGCTTATCGACGCCGCGTGGTCCATCAGCTCCACCGCCGCGTGCTCGTGACTCTTGCGGCCCGACACCAACGTCTCCCGCCACCGCTTCACCTCCGCCATCTACAGCGACACTCGCGTTAGTATCAGCGCAACAGTCGTCCATCAACACACACGCCCTCGCGTCGACCGCCAACAGTCGTCGGCGTGACATAAGAGTAAAGAATAGCCCGACATTTCATTTCTTGTAACAAATCGATACGATGGAAACCACTTGCAGGACTTAACAAGTTCACCTGCTCGACACCAACATACACGTCCGATATCACGAGTGCAATGACCTAAACACAACTTATTATATCCCATCAATTTATCTAAACCGTTTAAAGCAATCCTAAAAACCAGATATGGTGCAATCCCTTAATCAAAGAGAGCAAAGTGCATTATTTAGTGCTGTGATATCTTGCTTCCTGGATAGCATTTTACAACGCCGTTTGTTTGGGCGAAGGGCAATCAGTGCATGCGGTCGTACGGAAAGGGTTTCGCATGTCTGAGGCAGTATGTTATTGTATATGTTCCTCAACGTAGGACAAGTTCCTTAATTATGAGTTAGTTAGGGTTAATATAAAAAATCAACGAGTCTTGCTGCTTGATCTCACCAGGGTAGTGTTACAATACTCACATATCATACTACCTTTCTCAACCAACAGCAGACTCAACCGCGAATTGGCACATTAATCCAATTACCGTAAGAACAAATAGCGAAATACAAAAATGGACCAGTTTAAAAGGGTTTGCAAATTTAGGGTTTCCCAGGGTTGAAGCATAGGGTTAATGCCCCTTCCGCCCCCACCTGGTTCCGGACCGCCGAAAACATGGCCTCGTGCTCTTGCTCCACACGCGCCGGCGACCCGGGCGGCTCCTCCGCTGCAGCCGTCGGTGCGGTCGTGGCGCGAGCGGCGGCGTCGGGGTCCGCCTGTGAGCGCGGCCGAGGGCTTTCCCCCGACGCGGGTCGGTTGGGGATGAAAAAGGAGACGCCCTTGGACGACGACGCCTCTCTCCCCGCTTCCTCTTCCTCCGCCCGCCTCGCCTCCTCCCACGGCATGGGCGCCTCCGGTGCGCCCCCGGCGCTCTTCCGTTGCAGCGCCATCATGCGGTCAGGCAGGCGCGGGTCCATCATGCGGCCGTGCAGCGAAAAAGGGTTTTCGTCCGCCTCCAGCAGCGCATCCGCCTGAAGGTTCCTCACGCTGTTCACCGCCATCACCTGGGGTCGGTTGCGTCCGCAGGTAAAATGCGATCAAACACTCATATGGGCAACGGAGCCGGTGAAAATGCCAATTACCGTAGGTACTAAAGTAACAAAAATGCAAATTGTATATGAAATACAACTATTCAATACGTAAATTTCACAAAAATATAGAAATATAAAAATCAATAAAAATGAAAAACCATCAAAATGAATATATAACGCTTTAACCATGTGTTTCGAAGGTTAATACGAAACCGATGTCCACAGGCACAAATGAAAGGGGGTATAATCAATGCCCCGTCGATAAATTAGGGTATGGCTGGGTATTGAGGGACTTCTAATCAAGATTGGGCATGAAAAATATCAACCCCGTAATTTCCGTGCCAGTTATGTTTCCTTTCCACATACACACCGGCGCCTGTACTCAAAGAAACCAACGACCAATGTTGGGCACTGTCAGCTCATTCCCAGTGGAAGGCGCGAGGATCAGACATTGCCAAACGCACTCTGAAGACCCTTCTTCCCAAACCCTAACAGTTTGTAAAACGCCACCGAAAAGTATCAATGCGGCAATTTCGATGAGCTTATCAACATCATGCTCCGCCGGTCCAATTATTTTCATTCCTGCTTGCGCATGTCATATTTACGCAATTACGCATTAACTATGGCAGCAACTGTTCGAATTTCTCTCACTACATCGCCAAAGAAAAGAGGGGGGGGGGGATCGGAGTTGGCGATCGACTTTGCTTGGTTACGATAAGGCAGAAATTGAAGTTGTTGAGTAATCAATGCTGCCAGCTGAGCTGCGAGTGGTGTGTCGCACCTTGTAAAAATCCTCGGCGATGCCTTTTTGGCGCGCGTAGTTTCGGCGTTTGCCGTCCTCCAACGTCGACGCGATCTGCGGCAGGCCGCCCTTTGGCCCGGCGGGGTGCGAGCGGCGAAGAGGGGGCGCCATCGGACTCGAATCCGACGACCCGGTGGGCGACACCTTGAACCGCACCTGCGGCGACACCGACGCGTCAAACTCGCGAGTCCCGCAAAGTAACAAGACGGGCACCCGCCTATATCCGTGTATTTGAAAATGAGCAGTATGCAGTGTCATGCATCTAGATGATAGTTAAGTACCAAGTTCAATGTAAACTCGATTCATCCGGAAGTAACTAAAACAGGCGCAAAATATGAACTTATCTAGGCATGTGTGTGTGGGTGTGTGTGTGTGTGTGTGGGTGTGGGTGTGTGTGTGTGAAAGAGAGAGAGAGAGAGAGAGAGACTATGTGTGTGTGTGTGTGAGAGAGAGAGAGAGAGTGTGTGTGTGTATGTGTGAAAGTGTGTGTATGAGAGAGAGAGTGCGTGTGAGTGTGAGAGAGAGAGTGTGTGTATGTGTGTGTGCGTGTGTGTGCGTGTGCGCGTGTGTGTGTGTTTGTGTGTGTATTTGCACGTGTGGTTATGTCTGTGGGTTTACATGTGTGTGTGTGTGTGTGTGTGTGTGTGTGTGTGTGTGTGTGTGTGTGTGTGTGTATGTGTGTGTCTGCATGTGTGCCTATGTATGGGCGTGTGTGTGTATGTGTATGTATGTGTGTGTGCGAGTGAGAGAGAGTGTGCGTGTGTGAAGAACGTTTACATCCTTCAATGTTAAGGTCACTGACGGTGGGCGGCGCACCTCGTGTCCGCGCCCCTCTTTCCCCTTCAATGGCGCCAACTGGCCGTTACCGTGGCGGTGCAGCGGGCTGGGCGTGCTGCGACTCGACGTCGTAGCCACACTCTCCGCGTCGCTCTGATGCGTCAGAATGCGGCGCAGCTTGACCGCCGCCAGCAGCGGATCGTCCTCCCCGAAATGTGGCACCGCTGCCGATTGAGACGAATGCCCCGTACTTCCACGCCTCCCCGCCGCAGCCACAGCCAACCCACCACCACCACCACCACCACCACTACCACTCCCACCCGCTGCGACCAACCCACGCTTCGACTCCCCCACCCCCTGTGGCACCGGACTCCTCCTCCCCCCCACCTCCTCCCCCACCGAGTGCTGCCCCTTATCCCGAAACAGCACATTTTGCCGGTTGGTCATGTAGCTCGTCCCCTGGTCCATGCTCACCAGCCTCGGCCCAGTCTTGTGCGGCTCCGAGCTCGCACGCAGCCCCTCAATCGCGCTCCCGCCGCGGCCCGTCCCCGGTGGCGTCGAGTCCGACACCTGACGCTCCCGACCGTACGCACCCCCTCCCACCACCCCCACCTCGCGCTCACCCGACGGCGAGGTCCGCACTCGACGCGGCGCGTCCGTGAGCGGCGGAAGCATCTGTCGTCCGGTGTTGGGTGATATGGGGCCGCCGTCTCCAATCATACCCATCGCCGCAGGCTCCGCGGGTGGCATCAGACTGCTCAGCATTTGGTTCGGGTCTGCGCCCGCCGTGGGTTCGTGTCGCTTGGGTTGCTGCTGCTTTGGGACGGTGGCGGCCCGCGCGGTACCCCACCCTTTGTTCCCGCACAGCGACTGCTGCCACATCCGCTCCAGCAGCTCCATTCGTTTGATGGGGTCGCTCTCCCACACCGCCGCCAACTCGTCCTCCATCACCTTTTGGCCTGCGGAGGATACAAAGGTGGGTGGGCAGGCGGGGGCCCGGGAGAGCGTTACATAAGTGGCGATGTTAAAGTGCATTCCACATAAAGTGAGAGCGACGGCGATGGCGACTGGCGACAGCAAAGGCTTTCAGCCATTCATTTAATGCACATAATTGAATGTGTGCTTCACAATCTTTTGTGAATCATAATCGCATTCCCAGAGCAAGGCGTGCTTTCACACGATCCCGTTTTACACAAATCATGAAACACCAGAAATGCATGCAAGCACCAATTCTCATCTCAGAATAAAGCCAATCATATCATACAACGCTTTTACAATACATGATTGACGCAGGCACTTTCGAATGGCACCGAAATGATGCCTCGATACTCATGTGGCATCACTGAAACATTGCACTGCCAACATATTGTGCATATGGTGCTATGTCAGGTAAA
>JAPMLY010001298.1:97500-117896 GCA_026401115.1 Tetraselmis chui
AGAGAGAGAGAGAGAGAGAGAGAGAGAGAGAGAGAGAGAGAGAGAGAGAGAGAGAGAGAGAGAGAGAGAGAGAGAGAGAGCATTTGCGTGCGTGACGGTTTTGTCTGTTCTTGTCGTTGATGCCTGCAATTGTGTGCACGGACATTGGTGTGTGTGTGTGAGTGGGTGGGTGTGTGTGCTTGTGTGTGCGTGACTGCGCACGTATATGTGTGCATCTCTGTTTAAGCGCGAGGGGCACGCACCCATCATGGTGGTGTTGAGCTCAAATGGGTCGCTGCTGCGCTTGGCGATACCCAGATCGCCGACCTTGACGACGGTGTGCATCTTGTTGAGGAAGATGTTGCCGGGCTTAAGGTCGCGGTGGATCACGTTCATCTCGTGCAGGTGCGCAGTCGCGAGTGTCAGCTGGATGAACCAGTCCATCACCTGCTCCTCCGCAAAGTAGGTCCCCGTGTCCACCGCTTTCAGCAGCTCCGCCAGCGTCCCGCCCTCGCAGTAGCCCATCACGATGCACATCACGTTCTCCTTCGTTCGGTAGTACCCTTTGTAAGCCACCAGGTTAGGGTGCCCGCTCGCATGCTTCATCAGCTCCACCTCGTTCCGAACCTGCTCCTCCTGCTGCGCCTCAATCCTGTCCAGCTTCTTCACCACCACCCTCTTGTCCGTCACCGTGTGCCTGGCCAAGTATACCGTCGCAAAGGACCCCCTCCCCAGCCGCTTCCCAATGTCATAATGCGCCGCTTCCAACTCATCCCCCTCCCCATCCAGCTGAAATGCAATAGCCTTGTTCAGCCCCCCCTCCCCGTTCCCACCCCCGCTGTTCAGGTGCGCGAAGCCCACGCTGCGCGCGGGCGTACTCCCCGTTGGTGCACCCATATACGCCGCTGAGCTCATTCCAACCCACTCCCTTTCCCAAAACGCAGCAACAGCGCCGCGTTTTCGGCTGCTGCCTTTCAGCAGCAGCAGCACTCGCAGAAGTAAAAGCAGCAGCAGCCCCTTGCGAGCAGCGAGGAGGCAGCAGTGGAACCCTCAGCCTCGCGTCCTCCCTGCATACCCGCTACCCTTTTTCCGCTGTGCACCACAGCGCGCCACTGCAACCGCAGCTCAGCGCGCCGCGCGCCTCTCACCCCTCGGCCGCCCTGCAGCGATAGATAGTACACACAGGCACAACAGCGCCGCGCTGCGTCAGAACCCTCCACCCCGCTGTCACGTGCTCGTATGGGGAACAGCCGTATATCCCCTTTCTTTCGCCCCAAAAATATACCGGTACGGAAGTGCGAGTGTCGTGGTAAATAGGAAGGGGAGTGCGCCGGCCGCGAGGGCGAAGTCGTCGGATCGTGTACATCCCCGCGCGAGTGGGGCGCCGGAGATCCGGAAAACAAAAGGAGCAGTGTACCTCTTGTCAAAGCCGTGCTGCCCCTTCTGTCTCCCGCCACTTGTGACGTTTGGTGCTTGCGTCGCTCGCGAGCGAGTTTTATACGTTTCAGCGACGAGCCGAACCGGCCCACCACCACCACCACCACCGCCGCGGGCGTGTACACTGTATCCCGTCAGAGTGGCGACGTATCGCGAGACGAGCCTTTTTTCCTAAAACTTGTTATGAGAGTTTGCACTGTAGCACTGAGCCGCCGCGCGACAGCCTGCAGGGTTAGCACCGCGCCCGCCTGTGGGCAACAGCTCGGGATATACGCGCGGGTGGCGCGAAGTGGCGCGCTGTACACCTCTTGCGCGCTCGAGCACCTCCAGGGACAGCTGTCGCCCGACATGCGGTGGGCTGCTGGCGTGCTGGTACGGTACGGACTACGGAGTGTCGTATCGCCGTAGTAGCGGTGCACTAATATTAATATCAGTATTTCCTACTGGTACAGGTACCTGTACGTACAGACATCGACTCTAGCTAGACCCGAAATATACCATACTTTGAAAAATATGATATGAAAAATAATATGTAATTTTCCTTACAAGAAAAAGCAGCATAAGCCACCAAGCAAAAAGAAGAAACGAGGAAGAAACCTAAGGCCGAGGAACAGAAATTTAGGCCACAGCATCAGCACTGCCCTCCGGAAAAGCATCATGGATAAAGGAACCCAAAGTACTATGAAGAGTAGCTGAAAGACGTTGCATGAACTCCCATCGCACACCCCCGAAAAAACTCCGAAAAGGAATAGAAGTAGTTCGACGAACGAAATGTTGCATACGGACATAACTGTGAGAGCGCAAAAATAATGCAAAGAAAGTAGTGGGATCCATTAATCTAAGGTCGGTTCTTTGGTGAACTTTGCCACAATCCAGTAATCCACAAGCAAATGAGGAAAAACAGCATGCACATAAGCCCTCTAAGCAGGGAGGCAGGCAACAACCAAGCGATCCCATCCTTGAAAGCAAACGGGTAATACCTATGTACCGTGCGAACAAGAGGCGTGCTAATAACCCGCCCCCGGAATGCCGGACATTATTATAAAGAATGAAATTCTCACCGTCCAAATGAAGTATATTGCAAAGGAAGCGTGCGGCGTCGAACCCTACAAAACCCTAAGCATCCCCGCGGGAACGACGCGTGGATGGGGGCTTGTGCGGGCTATCCTAACTAAGCCCTAACATAGCACGAGCTAATGATCATTAATATAATGAAGAGCGAAAATCACGCGCGTAACATTTCATATTTTGATTACAAATAAATGATAGGAGCACCAGCAAAGTAGAGAAGAAAACAGGCACAGACGAAGCCTAACAATTCATTGTCTTCCCATACATAGGGATTACATTTTACTGTGCGGTCTGCCTTCCTATTCCTCGGGCTTAGGTTTTTTCCTCTTTTCTTCATTTTGCTTGGTGGCCTCCACTGCTTTTTCTTGTAAGAATGTTTTTTATTACTGTGCGGTCCGTCGCGACAGAATACATAAATAAAGAAACAGGGCGGAATTTAAGAAACCGCGCTCGAGCACGATTACTACTATCAGTACTCGCAAATAAAATCAGAATCATTATATGTTCAGCTAAAGCAATTTCGCGCATAAAATAAGCAGTGATTTAGTGGCTTTTGCTGCTTTTATATTAAGCATATTTGTGACAAATGTCATGGGTACAAAAGTGTTGCCACTTATTCGTGCTAGCCTTACCGTGTCTGCCTGTCGACATGGATGTCTGTTCACACGCGACCCATCTGGCAGCGACTACAGGTAGCGACATTTTGTCATAGTATCCCCCCCCCCCCCCCCCCCCCCCTTTTCCGTGTCCTCGTGTCTAAAAGGAGGGAAAAACCTCGTGCAGACATGAATTATTTCGCCTGATGATCACGTGTGCTGTACTGAGGTACGCCGCTATGGATTGTTGCTCCGCACCCTCCCCCCCGATATCTGCCGACCGTACTACGTTGCTATTGCATATAGGGTTTTCCGACGACCGTATCACTGATTACGAGTCCCAGTCGCTACGTCCCGTGTGCGGTCTTATCCGGCAGGTACTGAATGTTTCTACTTCAACTTTACCGCGGGGCGGTCCAATTACGCAGTTCGTATGATACGATCTCCACTACGGGCGGGTTCTCGGAATCGGATCTCGTGGTTCTGACTAACACGCTAAATCAAGACCCTTCCGATTATGCTGGGCCCGATGTCGAGTTGGTGGTATCTCCGGTTAACAATGTTGTGGCGCCCGCTACCCAATTGACTTGCCTACAACTTCCGACGCCCCATGCTCTTACTCGCTCGGGAGATTCCGGGGACCACATTCAACGGGGCATTTCGCGTATTCTTCGTGCCCGGACCTACCTTGACCTCTTGGGGTTTTGCAGACCTTCCCCACCGGACTATATGAGGGTGATTTCCGGTACGGGTCGCGGGGCTTTGGCTCTCTTTCCACTTCAGATGAGTCCGGTTCCAAGGTGCCATCCGATTGTTTTACGATGGCACCGTACCGGGTGTTGGGCCTCACTGCGGTGCGCGCCTCTCATGTTTGGAGGTGCTCTCGGTGCAACGAGGCTCCCTAAGAGTTTCGTGGGTCTGGATCTTCGTCGACGGTATCGGGCACCTCTATGTCGGGTGAGCGCTCCGCATTTGCTATGCTTATGGACCACATCCCCCGGTGCCCGTGCTCTTGGTACGTCATCTAGCTCAACGATCGGATTGTCCACGTGCTTGAAGACTTCATGCTTGAAGCGGGGCTGCTAAGGGGCTGGACTTGCGGTTGAAGGTCCGCCGTATTCACTTAGGAGCTTCCCGATATCGACATGGGGATGAGGCTTGGTTAGACTTCAAGGCTCCACTCCATCATCTTGTTGTTGAAGTGATGGTCACAAGTGCTCGCACAAACACCAATAATGATCCTCCTATAGATGCTCGTCTCCCACTCCCGGGCAGCCTTGCATTGGGAGCTCAACATGGCAAGCTTGATGCGGACCTCCGCACTACCGCTTTGCTTTGCACGCTTACGGTTCAGTCGGTCCATGACTACTATCCGTTCGCTTTGGAGGATGGGGGGCGATTGGCGCCTATGGCGGCTGAGTTGGTTGATCGCTTGGTTATTTCGGTGGCAATTCGGCGCTTCCTTGGCATGGGTGATGTTGACTCTCGTTCTTTGCGTTCTAACAATTTGTGTCCATATGCAGCGTTTCGTTCGTCGCATTACTTATGTTCCTTTTCGGCGTGGTTGAGAGGAAGTGCGGCGAGAAACACGCGCATGCAACGAGAGAGAGAGGGAGAGAGAGTGAGAGAGAGAGAGAGAGAGAGAGAGAGAGAGAGAGAGAGAGAGAGAGAGAGAGAGAGAGAGAGAGAGAGAGTTTTACTGAAATCTGTATGTCTGTAAGTATGTATTTTCTTTCAAAATATTAGTTGGCAAACATACACACACATTGACACAAACAATGACACTCACACACACGCGCGCGCGCCCGCGCACATGCATGCACAAGCAGCCTCACGAGCACACACACACACACACACACACACACACACACACACACACACACACACACACACACACACACACAAAAAAAAAAAACACACACACACATAGCGAAGAAGGGATGCCTAGGCTACGATGATCTTTGCGTCGGAAGAAGCGGAAGTTCTGTAGAGCATGGGTGTGCGTGGATCGAGCCGTGTCCGTCGACAATCAGAGCGAAGGGGGTTTTCACATTCTTTTCCCCGTTGTCCCGGTGCGACATAAGAAGAGGCCAAGAAGGCTCGCTACGACACGAACATGCTCACATGCTGCCCTGCTTGGACTGACCATCACCCCCAAGTGGTTGGATGATGCAGGCATGTCGCACATCGTCGAAATAACGACAAAAACAATTTTGCATTTTTATAGTGACGCATGTATGAAATACATCCGAATGCTTGAACTTTTGTGTTGTTAATGTCAACGGAGAGGATGGACAAGGAGAACCGTGGCCTACAATTACGATCATAAGGCTTAGAGGGCAGCATTGGAAAGGCCTTTAGACAACAACCGGTAACCCGGTATTGCTGTAAACGAACCGATATGCCATTTAGCATGGCTAGGTTTATCCGTCTGACCGTCTGACACCGCGATCGCTACTCAATTTTGGTTGAACCGTACCCCGGTGTGAACGGGCCGTGTATTCACAATCTTTTTTTCTGATTGTCTTAGATTATTTTCTCGTCTGTCTCATCGCGTACTATCGTGTGTATGTGTGTGTGTGTGTGTGTGTGTGTGTGTGTGTGTGTGTGTGTGTGTGTGTGTGTGTGTGTGTGTGTTTGTGTGTGAGTGTGTGTGTGTGTGTGTAAGTGTGTGCGTGTGTGTGTTGTTCTCTGTGTTTGTAGCGAGTGAGCAGGCTTCATGGGTCTCTTTCTAGAAATCCAATCTTACCCTATTATACCGGTAAAAAAAGCGGAGGAAACTACGGATATCCCTTCATCTACAATTGTTGGCATACCGGGTATCACTGCTAGCGTACGGATGCCGAAGTGGTGCACGACGATCCAACGATACAAAAGGTAACTTATCATGATTGCACGGGGGACAGCGAGTGCTAGATATGGAAAACCGGGGAAAATGTGGGGATGTGGTTTGGTTAGACTTCAGGGCTCCGCACCGTCATCTTGTTGTTGAAGTGATGGTCACAAGTGCTCGCACGAACACCAATACTCCTCATATAGATGCTCGTCTCCCGCTCCCGGGCAGTCATGCATTGGGAGCTCAGCATGGCAAACTCGATGCGGACCTCCGCACTTCCGCTTTGCTTGGCACGCTTTCGGTTCAACCGGTTCATGACTGCTATCCGTTCGCTTTGGAGGATGGGGCCCGGTTGGCGCCTATGGCGGCTGAGTTGGTTAATCGCATGGCTATTTTGGTGGCAATTCGGCGCTTCCCTGGCATGGGTGTTGTAGACTCTCGTTCTTTCCGTTGTGACACTTATGTCCACAAGCAATATTTCGTTCGTCGAACTACTTATGTTGCTTTACGACGTTTTTTGGGGGGGTGTGCGGCGAGAATTCATGCAACGTCTTCATGCTGCCGGGCATAGTACTTTGGGTTCTTACTTTTGCGACGCTTTGCAAGAGGGCTGAGATGATGTTGTAGCATGCCTTCTTGTTCTTCGGGCTTAGGTTTTTCCTCCTTGCTCCTTTTTACTTGGTGGTTTCCACTGCCTTTTCTTGTAAGAAATGTAGCACGTATTTACCGGAAGAACTAGTTATATATGTTATTGTTGCCGGAAGATTTCATATTTAACACGAGTTTTTTCCCTACTTTTATCATAGACGGGGACATGGAAAAGGGGGGGGGGATAAAGTGACAAAATATCGCTAGTCGCTACTAGATGGGTCGCATGTGAACTGGCATCCATGTCTAAGGCAGACATGGTAAGCCACAAGAGGGGCAAACGTTTTGTACGCATGATATTGCTTTAGCTGAACAATGAATTATTCTGCTCCCATTATTAGCGATTACTGATAGCAATAATTGTGCTCGAGCGCGCTTTCTTTTGTTCCGCTATCGTTGTTTATTTATGTATTCATTCACGACGGGCCGCACAACAATCGCTATGTCTGCTGGGCAAATGATGAATTGTTAGGCTTTGTCTATGTGGCTTTTTTCTTCTCTTCGTTGATGGTGCTAATATACTTTCTTTTTCATTATATTGAAATTGAAATTGAAATTTGAAATTGTTTACAACAATACCAGTAAGAACCGGCTGCTGTCTCTTGGCCCCCCCTTTTGCTATGCTCAACTTGTTGTTGGACTTCTAAGCGTGAGGTAGACCCTGAACCACAAATCCCAACCTCTCCAATGGCAGTAACGATACCGTCTAAAACATACCCGTATCCAGGTATTTATTATTTTCTGATCTATACTTTTTTTTTTTTTGGATACAGTATGAAATAAAAGATGTCGCTAGTCTCCACGATACGCGGCCTTCTCCAGCCGCGGCGGGGTTGCCGATCAGCAAGGCTGGTCAGCATGAGCTGGTCGAGTCGAACCTGCCTGACCTCGGCTCCTGTGCGACTCCGGTCGTGCCGGAGATAGGGGGAAAGGCAGGTGAAAAACCCCCCTCGCTCAGGTCGCCGTCGGACTCGTCTCGATCCGTGCTCGACCCCGTCCGAGATATCGGAAATAGTAGTCGCTCTGCTCGGCGCGAATCTCCACCTAGTCTAGCCTTCACCCCCCCCCGCGGGGGCTGGGAGGAGAAAATAGCCAGGCTGCAGACGGTGTCCGGCTGGCTCTCCTGCCTCCGAGCCAGATGTCTCCTGTCCCATGTCCGTTTGCCGTCTGTTTCCACCACCCATCTGATCGCGCTGTGCTGGCCGCACTTGTCTCCCCCGGTGATTTACGTTGTTAAGGGGCCGCCTATACGAGCAGTGTGCCGTTGCGATAACCCGGGGCACACTGCATGAGGCAGCCTGTCGATAACCGGGTACCGACTAGGGGAGGGGGAACGGATAATGCCCAGGGATCGGCTATCCTCAAAAGATGGTGGGTACGGGAATATTTAACCGAAAACCCCCCGTACCGGGTTTTTCCGGCGGCTGATGATCCTCCCGACCTCCGCCGCCAGACCGTGCCGCTCCTCCGGCTGCGACCCGCCTCCGTCCTGCGTATCTTCGGGCCTCTCCCCCAAAGGAAACCAGAAGGTTTCGCAGGGCTGGCGGCTGCTAGCGAGCGCCGTGCCCTAGCGTTGCTTCCCAGTTGTCCACCGCCAGCTCCAACACCCTCGTCCCACCGCTGATCCGTCCGCACACTTCCTTGCCAAAAAACATTCCGCAGTCCTCGTTCCCGTCAGGGCGGGAGAGTATTTGTGAGTATTTAGTCGCTGAAAGAACAAATCGGACAGGCCGAGCGGGAGATCCCTGTGTTGGTGTACGGATATTATGTTTTCCAAAACCCTCCGTACCGGGCTTCCCGACAGCTGCTGATCCCGCGGATCGCAGCTGTCGGTATCTCGTTCAGCCCCCTACCGTGCCAAGCCTGGCACGGCTACATGGTTACCAGCGCCCACCGCGTGGAGGTAGAGGTAGGTGCCGACGGGCCTGCGAACGCACCCCCCTCCGGGGCCGCCGCCGCTGCGCCGCCGGCGGGCGCCTTTTCATTATAATATGAATTGTTACGCGCGTGATTGTCGCTCTTCATTATCAAGGATTACTGATGGCTCATGTTGTGTTAGGGCTTAGTTAGGATAGCCCGCACTAGCCTCCATCTAAGCGTCGTTCCCGCGGGGGCGCTTAGGGTTTTGTGCGCCTCTCGTTCGCACGGTACATAGGTATTACCCCTTTACTCTCGAGAATGGGATCGCTTGGCTGCTCTAGCGGTCGAGCTTACTATTTATTGCATGGAATGGGTCTCCTTCGGTATGTGGGCGGTAGAAAGTCTTCCGGGAGTACATCGGGGCATGAGGTGAGGGAGTCGAAAGAGTTGCCTTCGTCGGCGTCGACCATACGGGTAGGTAGGCATATGGGTTGGGGGAGTTGGGGGACAATCGAGGGGTATGATGTTTGAGGGGATAAGGGTGGAAGTCGCGCGCCTTGTAGGAGAGTAGGCTCGCCGACGATGATTCTACGAATTTCAGCGCCAGTTTCGATGCGGAAGTCATGTTCTTACTCTTTTCCTACTCCCTACTATTGAATAACTAGAGAATAGCAAATTCGGGGAGAGCTCCCCCTATAGTCAACACCATCCGAGTACATTTCAGATTTCCCGTGCAAATTCGTATACCAGAGAGGAACTTGATAATTTGGCAACTTCCGCCTTATCCACCCTCTCCGATTTCAGCGGTAACGCCAATATACTAAGTATCATTAAATTTATTCTAGGGCACGTTTTGCCAAAGATGTTAGCTTGCTTACAATTTGGCCAAAAGGCACCCACATGCGGGGCATGGGGGACGATTAGCGCAGGATTATAGGGTTGGGTGGGCGGGTTCGCGCGAGGCCTAGATTGGCTGAGCGCGAAAGCATAGAGTGCTAGGCTCGTGGCTAGTTCCGGCTTATGCGGCGAGGACTAGCTAGAGCTGACCGTTGGGGAGGTCGTTGGTCGTTGGTTGCGTCTAACTGCCAAGACAAGGTGGTTGCCCTGCAGGTGCGACGCGCCGCTATTAACGGTAACAGTAACCGCTAGTGTCACTGTCCCGTACACATGGGAGTTGGATATGCAAACCTCTAGATTTAAATCAACCTGACCATTTACCCTAGGGCACGTTTTGCTAGTAACCTAAAGCCAAAGGCTTGCACAACCAAAATTAGTGTTGCGGGGGGGACGGGGCGAGCCAGCCGAAGAAACGCCAAGCAACATGTGTTGGGGTCATGGTAGGGTCAATGTACTTTCCTTCGGTCACGGAGCTGTTTTTGGCCCAGCCACCCATGTATTTGATAACGGGGAGGGGGGCGCCGATGCAGCAGGCAGCGGACGCGGCCCCTTTCCGGAGGCTGTGCGATGTCCACTTGAAGCCGGAGGGAGCGGAGGTGTTGACCGTGCGGAGTGCGAGGGCGAGCCATGCGAAGAGTATGGCTGCGGCTCCCCATTCGGCGGAGGCTTCAGCGGGTGAGAAGCTCCAGAAAGCGGAAGGGGGTGGGCGCTTGTAGAATGTTGTGCAAAAAGCGTAGCGTTGCTGCGTGTAGTAGGTCAAAAGGTCGGCTAAGATGGGGTTCGCGGGTATCGGGACTATGAGCACGAGTTGACGAGTTTGTCGCGGGTGTAGCGGCGCTGGTCCCCTTTGGACTTGCGGACAAACAGACAAATTTGCTGAGAGGGTCGGTCGACAATGAGGTCCCCGGTCACGCAACGGGCGCATGTTTCCGCGCGACAGAAAAATGTGTAATGGACGCATACCGCTAAACATGCGCGAAAGCGCTGGAGTAGTGGTAGGGCAGCGGGCGACCACGCAAGGTTGTCAAGTAGCGTGTTGGCTGCCAATAGAATGTCAAGGGCAACGGGCGCGGGGAGCGGGGGTCGTGTGTCGGCCGGGACGAGGCGGCGTTGTAGCATGTCGAGGCCGCGCCTCGCGTCGGCGAGTAATTCCTTCACCGCGATAGGTGGCCGCTGGTGGTCGCGGAAGAACTGGTAAACTGACACCCTGCTCGACTACGAGAGTCGAGACTGCATTCGCGCGAAGCCTAGATTGGCTGAGCGCGAAAGCAGAGAGTGCTAGGCTCGTGGCTAGTTCCGGCTCATGAGGCGAGGACTAGCTAGAGCAAACCGTTGGGGAGGTCGTTGGTTGCGTCTAACTGCCAAGGCAAGGTGGTTGCCATGCAGGTGCGACGCGCCGCTATATCAACTGTAACAATAACCGCTAGTGTCACTGTCCCGTACACATGGGAGTTGGATATGCAAACCTCTAGATTCAAATCGATTTGACCATAAACAAAAAATCAGATACATAGATATACTATGTGACTTGTGTGAAATCCGAAACAAATATCGCTATTAAAGGAACACGATAAATTTCCGCTATTGCCGCTTTGATGTGCCGGCGAGCCGAGGTTGGTCGGCAATTGCCGATGCAGCACGCACCTATCTTATCAAGGTCCCATGCGACTCCGGTCGTGCCGGAGAGTGGAGGGGAAAGGGTGGCGGACCCCGCCGCCGTCGTTCGTTGATTCCGTCGCCGAATCGATCAAACCGGTAGAAATCTCCGTCGGTCCTCCCGGCGAGGCGATCCCCTTGGTCCAAATCCCCGTCATGGTGAGGATGTCATATCCTAGCCATTTAGCTAAGTGCTAGTATCTGACATTATTTATTTCCTCTAAATTGTACCTGTATCTTAGCGATATTCAGTGACTCTTTTATTGTCATCACGGCAGTACAACTTTATCGCCGTATTTTCCCTCGACAGTACAGAGTTACTAGCAGTATCTCTTCTAGATAGTTCGTTTCTAGATAGTTCTAAGAGCTTGTGCGATAAGCTTAGATAGACGGTACAAATAATCTCAGATAATCTGTATCACTAGTAATAATTTGGTTTAGTTAGCAGACAGCACAAGCTACAGGTTCTAAGGCTGTTTCTAGAACACCTGAGGTGTGGATATTTAAGACGGGGACTTACTGGTAGAGAGGAGGAGACCGGTACAGACCAGATTTACGCCACACCCAGATTGTAAGAAACCCTGTTCCTAAGACAATCTTATTGATTCTCTCTACGATGTATAATTAGATCCAGAGATTAGGTTCTACTATTAGTCTAAGGTTGCCAACTTAGCCTAACCAAAGTAGCACCTCACACGTGGTTTCGGAGCCTCAGAACAGCTAGACGAGACGAAGATGTCTAACCGAGCAGGAGAGAGACTACCAGAGGAAGTTGATGGTCGACCAGAGGGGGCGCCTTCTGGGCCGACACAGCCGACGTCGACAGATGGTGGAAGACATGCAGTGCGAGAAGGATCGAGTCCCACGATGGAGCCTATGTCGGTACACGTCACCGAGATGTTACAACGACTAAGTAACCGAGTTGACATTTTTTCGACTGAGCTATCTCAATTGCGTGACCACGTCGACAACGGTTTCAGACATTTTGAAGGACGAGTGAACAGAAGCCGAGAAACGGAGAATTTTCTTCGAGGAGAACAATTGAGATCGGAAAGGACGCGAGAGATGCCGAGTATGATGCCGAACGATGTCAAACCAGCCAAGATCAAGAGCATCGCTACGACTACTAACATCGACGAGCTGAGAAACTGGTTCCGACATGCACGAGGGTATCTACGGTATCACAACGGTAACCGTGAAGAGCAAAGAGGAGTGTACTGGGTATCTCGCTTTCTGGAAAGGCCCACTATCGAAGTGGTGGTACTCCCAAGTTGCGCAGACTAGAGATGAAGTCGGTGGAGGATTTTCCGGAGTTTCTGAGATGGAGAAATCCTTAATTCAGGAATTCTGCGGAAGAACACCGGCGGAACAAGCGAGATTGAATTTGGCCAAGGCGCGACTGAAAACCATGGTCCTGAAGTATGAAAACTACTTTCGAGAACAATTATTGGAGCTTCCTCACCGTCATGAAGAGGATAACGTACATTACTTCCAGCGCTGTTTGAGACCCTCGATTCATAAGGAGGTTGCCCTAAAAACCCTAAGACCCTACACGAGGCGATTCAAGCAGCTCTGCGAGCGGAGGCAGCGGAGACCAAGATTGAGACGACCCAACGTTCGACAGGCCGACTGATAGCCATCGAAGAAGACAACGACTTTTCGGAGGCAGCGGAGGAGATCGACAGTGAGTCGGAGGAAGATTCGCATGGCGCGACCGAAGAAAAGCCGCGGGAGCTCTACGAGATTAGACGCCTCACTCAAGAAGAAGTCGACAGATTTAAGGAGGGCAAGTGCTTCATTTGCCACAAGAAGGGACACATCGCTATCGACTGCCCAGACAGAAAGAACAAGAAGAACGACGGAACGAGGAAATCCCGGCCGGGAAAGTGAGACTTGAGTCGGCAGCTCGCGGCAAGCTGCATGATGAGGTTTCGTCTCCTACAACGACTCAGGAAGAGACCAGAACAGAAGAAGTACGAAACCCGTTACCTCAAACGACATTGAGGCCAATCTTTAGGAGCAAGGACTTTAGCGACTGGATGATGAATAGGGAGTATTTCCTGAAGTACTCTCAGACCTACGGACCTTGCGACTTAGATGGAGCTAGCGATAATGACGGCCTTACTTCTCTAGTGGCGGAGGATTTTTGCTGTCCGGCGCGCCCATTTCAGGAGAGAGATTTGCAGAAGTACCGGAGAATTTGGCTAAATGCGCCATTTAATGAATTAGAAGATTTTTTGGGCCATTATTTGCGGAGTAAACTGCTTCATCCCCACCTGAGAGCGGTTATAGTGGTTCCAAAATGGAGGGCAAAACCATGGTTCAAGCTGCTGCGAAATTTCCGACTTGTCGACGAGCTGGCGGCGACAAAACATGTGTTTACCTGCCCTACGAATGACGAAATAGAAGGAAGAAGGCAAGATGTTGGACCGACAAGATGGAGGACGCAAGTCTACGTCGGCGACACCGATCGAGTTCGATTTCTGCCTCAGAACCTACAGAATCCCCCGAAGACCTACTGGACTCACTCGACGACTCTTGTTACCGATGGCCGACGAGTGTTACTAGCGAAAGAGGACAGTGGCATGGTATGGTTTCTTGGTGGCAAACAAGATATTGAAGACGCGACCCTAGAATGCAGAGCAGTGCGAGCAGATTGTAAGAAACCCTCTTCCTAAGACAATATTATTAATTCTCTCTACGCTCTATAATTAGATCCAGAGATTAGGTTCTACTCTTAGTCTAAGGTTGCCAACTTAGCCTAACCAAAGTAGCACCTCACAGAGGACGTGTTGGGGAGGGGGAAGAGGGGGGGGGGGGGGGGGGGGGGAGGGGATTAAGACACCCCATCCTTATTGTTTGGTATCCAGGTACCGTCGGCTCAAGAGCCAATTCCCTTACCCCCCCCCCCCCCCCCCCCCCAAAAAAAAAAAAAAAAAAAATTCCGCCTCTTCAGCTTCCACGGGATCTTGGTTCGGTATGCGTGCTCCTGTGCTAATTCCAGCCACGCACCCTCGATCGACGCCTAACATGGCATTCTCGTGAGATCGTTGGTGGGTGTTGGTAGTGGGCGCCCGTACACAGACCCGCCGGAAAGCATAGACACTTATCTGGGATGAGAAAATCGCGACGATACATGGTATTCCTAGGGCGTAGAATCCACATATTGTGCGGAGTTTAGCCTAACTACATAAGTCCAACATTGGCACATAGTAATAAACACATGCTTTGTCCCGCAATTATCGAATAGAAACAGACACGCCATCTCGAAAACAAATGCAGTGGGGAGTGAAATGGATAACATTAAGACTAGTTAGACACATTATGGAGAGATTCAATTAACGCCCTTCACATTTACTCTCCTATTTCTTGAAACAACTCTAGTGCTCCCAACAATCTCAAATTGTCAAACACACATTCATGCAAACGCAATAAATATGCGCGCGTGCGACCGGGCGACAGTCACACGCACATGCATGCATGCACACACTGACACACACACACACACACACACACACACACACACACACACACACACACACACACACACACACACACACACACACGAAAACACACACACACGAAAACACACACACACACACACACACACACACACACACACACACACACACACACACACACACACACACACACATTGCTTTCCAGTGATCACCCATCTCGGTGATTTCTTACTCATGTGTCATTCAGATGTCATTGATATTCGAAGGCGGAATAGCAATACCCACGAAGAGCAGCCGGTGATGAGCTTTGTTTCTTTCATCTAACTCTACTTCAATCTTCTTATGTATAATGATTTTGAAGAAATGCACTTGGAATACATCTGTACATCGTTGGGGGCAAATGCAAATGAAATACCCACATCAATGAAAATACACAATATATAAATTATGGTTACACTTGACGTCCGCATTATTGCTGTGTACCCAATTGGCTAGTCAACTGGGTACCCAATTGCACATGTCGTGGCGCCTCCCTGCCTTGGCTGGCAAAATATCCCAGGGAAGCGCTAAGCTATGTTGGAGCCCAATTTGACCGAGTGCGAAAATAATTGAACCATATGTTCTATTGCACAAAGTTCATATGCTGATTTAATTGAAATTCACAGTCGCAGTTCGCGAGTCTGTGTGTCCGTGCTATGCTTCGAAGGCGATTCAAACGTTTGGAATTGAAAAATAAGTGAAACATATTTTCTAAGGGACTAAAAATGAAACGGCTTTGAGCCATAACGCATTACCGGCGAAATTTGGACACGTGAGTGATTGACGTACCTGTCTACAGTACAAGGCATTCTTCTTCAATGAAATTTGCCACCATCCACGTACATCCGCGTAAGATAGCTTGTGGAGTGATTGATTTTCCGAATAAAGAAAATCCCAGAGCCAAGTAATGATTATTGCACAACAGCAATTGCACTGTTACACCTAATCGTGCCATTTCGGCAGTTTGTCAGCTGGCATACAAGCTCCACTTCGCAGAATTGAGATGCGTGCTAGTCTATGATTATTGGTCCGATGGTGTTGTCGTCCGGCATGTAGGATAGTTTCCTGCATTGACGTCGTCCCTTGGGAAATTCAAGTAGTTCTGGCGCGTTTCGTCAGGTGGCCATCATCGCCTACCTCGCAGATCGGCTGCAGGTTGCGTGTTACTACCATGCGGGCATCTTGCCAGTAGTAGACCTGTGCAATATAAAGCATGACCGACATCAGGCCGGCACGACCTGAATCTTAATTTAATACAGAAATACATTCACAATTTGTTTCGCCAGCCATTACCGCGATATAACAAGGCGATTACGTTTTTGTTTCTTGTTTTAGATCGCGGTCTTTCTCAAAAACACATTTGGGAAGGGGGAGATATAATTCAGCATATATTTCCGTTTGGATAAGCTGTCGAAAGTGATGAAACCCTAACAATAGAAACACTATCATCGGAATAAAGCCCCAAAACCCTAAACCTCGTCGTAATGTTGTTGCCTTGCTGCATTGCTCAGGACCTAAAACTATGACATTTGCAGTACTTAAATAATGGATTGGGCAAAATAAGTTTTTTAAAACGGGAGCCAAAAGAGGGGGGGGGGGCACCTACAACAACCAATACTATGAATTTTAAGCAAAAATAGTAAGGAGAGCCATCTCGGGATAATCTCCGCCTCTGACAATTTTTCTTCCACGAATATAAAGTATAAAGGCAGCAGCGTGCGTAAACATATCGCAGGAAGCGGAGGGGAAATAGCTCAAGTTCTAGCTGGCAAACAGTTAAGGAAAGATAACAGAGGAGAATAAACCCGACATGCTGCTTGCGGCTTCAGTGTATCAATAATAATTAATGCAGCTCATATACGCAATCGCTTTTTCAACACAAAGAAATTGGCACATTATTAGTAAATAAATACTCGGCAGCCGCACGAAACTCGTATACGCTCATGTTCAATAAACGGTGAGCCGGGCACCTTCCACTTCGCCTACCTTAATGGTTTTCCCTCGCCATTGACGACGGAAGTAGCGGGCGTCCAAGACAGTCTGGTGGAGCGCAGGTCGTCGTTTAGCTGCGGCGCTGCGCGGTGGCCGACGTGGCTGACGTACCCTTTGGCAGCGACGCTCTTCCAGGTACTCGTAAACCTGTTGCTCGAATTGTGACGAGTGTTCGCACGCTCCATGAGCTCCGGTGGCACCTCGCGCATGGTGCACAAAACACGGTCCTTGGGCGTCCCCCACATCGCGCGCCGCTGAAACTCCAGCTTGCTGCTTCCCTCCGGAACGCGAGACGGCGGCGCCTCTTTCCCGTACACCGTACCCACCGTCTCCCACATTTTCGCCGGCGCCGTCCCAATCCAATAGCCGCCCTGCGGCCCCACGAGTCGCGAATGCATCTCACTCATCAAGTGGCAAAGATCACCTGCAGCGAACTCTGGACTCCGGGCTAACGCAACAGCGCTTTCATACTTGAATTAACACAATCTGTGTTCCTTATGTCAACGGCCGATTCAAACGCTTTCTTATAATAAAAAATTAACACGCGCTTTGAAAATATTGTCTCGTTAGTCTATGTCATTTAGATTCATCTCAAAATAATCAAATCAAAAAGTGCAAATGCATTTGGAACAATAACGTACGTGTATCCTATTCCATGTCTCTAATTTTTTAAATATTATATTCATGTCCGTGTGTCTATCCTGTATCATCAGCTCGAATGGATTCGGTAAAATACATGCGGACTCGTGATTTTGAAAAACCGTATATGGAGTATCATAAACTTCTTTGGTTTAGGTTTAGTGATGACACGATAAAGTATTGATACGGGTGGATCTGTCTTTAATAACTTCGCTGTCGCTGCGATATGGGTACAATGGCATTATTTCAAAGACATCCTTCGTCAGACTGTATTAATATTAGTGTTTCTATGCGCCCGAGTGTGCGTGTGTTTGTGTGTATGTGTGTGTGTGTGTGCGCGTGCGTGTGTTTGTGTGTATGTATGTGTGTGTGTGTGTGTGTGTGTGTGTGTGTGTGTGTGTGTGTACGTGCGGGTGTGTACGTGCGGATGTGCGTGCGTGTGTGTGTGTGTGTAGGTGTAAGTTTGTGTGAGACTGTGTGTGTATGAGTGCGCGTGTGTGTGTATGTTTGTATATGTGTGTGTGTGTGCGTGCGTGCGTGCGCGAGTATGTAAGTGAGTGAGTGTGTGTGTGTGTGTGTGTGTGTGTGCGTGCGCGCGCGCGTGTATATGTATGTGTGTGTGTGTGGCGTAAGAGAGAGAGAGAGTGTGTGTATGTGTGTGTGTGTGTGTGTGTGTGTGGCGTAAGAGAGAGAGAGAGAGTGTGTGTGTGTATGTGTTTGTGTGTGTGTGTGTGGGTGTGTGCGTGTGTGTTTGTATGTGTGTGTGTTTCTGTCATAATTTAGCAATGTATATCAAATTAGAAGAAAGGCATTCAGGCACAGCTACGAGCTTCTAGCAATCCATTGTTAGTGTGTCTTACGTATTCGCAATTTTCGAACGTTTGTTCTTTTTTTGGTCCGCAGAGAATTTTCAAAGTGTGTAGGTGGTCAGTAACTTACTATAGCTTCAACAAACATCGCTCGGCATGATAAGAGGATAGGGTTACGCAGTGAGCATGTTTTACCTTGGCGCGCTCGGGCGTTCCGTCAGGGCAGGCGGGTCTGATGGTGCCGGAGGCAGAGGAGGCGGAGTAGTACACCATGTCGGGCTGCCCTTGCTTGCTGCGCAGGGAGCGGTAGTCCAAGGTGCCTGTCCCCTTTGCAATCGCCTTACTCGTCTTCAACTGCACCATCACAACAGCAACCTCACATCAGAGAATGGGCTAATTGAGGTTAAATAGATGAAGCCACGCCTCCCTGCCAGTCCTCAACAACCTTCACGTTTCCCTGCGTCGAAGCAAAGTGAAGGCAGAAATGAAATGGAGGATGTTTTTGACCTTTTCTCGATAATCCTCCAACGCTTCCTCCCAGCTATCGCATTGGGTGGTCCGAAAGCCCCTCTTCACATGATTGGGGTTGCACTTGTTCAGCTCCGGCCGCCAGCTATGCGCCGCACGCTCCTCTGACCTGCGCAACGCAAGAGCGGCCACGAGGGTTGACCACCATTTCCGCACCTCAATACTTTGAATAGACACACTTATTTTGACAACCACAAAGCTTTGTGTATTTACATTTATTTGGTAGTTTTTGGAGAGTGAGGAGGAGGAGAAAGGGGCAGGGGTAGGAAGGGGGGCTGCACACCAGTTGTCTAGGAGTGCGGAGGGGGAGTAGGTGTTACCAGCCACCCAGCCACGTCCACTGAGTGCAGAGCCGAGAGCAACACGTTTGCTGCGAATGTGGTTAACACTCACGACTCCGTAAGGCTCTGCGATGTTGACGGGAAGGCTGCGACTGCCACCCGCCTCTGACACCGGACGGAACTGCTGCGTGAGGCCGTGCCTTACTCTCGGGATCCCTGTCGTTGGCCTCATTTGCCTGGTGCGGCAGTGGCAGCATCAACACAATTATGGAGTGTACCGATCAAAAAAAAAAATCGCATCGAAAATACTCAGAAATACGAAGGCTCAAGTTCATTTAACCATGTCGAGGTTGGAGCGTCTGAGGTCCGGCATGAATGATGCTGACACTGTCATGGGGTATGATACAATGGGAGCTTATGTAAAAGGAGAAGCAATGCTACATGGCGTGTGTACTGCCAGACCATCCACCTTTGTTTGTGGCCCGTTCCGCCGGTGATGGCGTAGATGCGCGCCATGTTCTCAGACCGCAGCTGGTCCAGCTTCTCAGGGCTGTTGGCAGAGGGTGACCGCTGATGCTCATCCATCGCGACACCCTTCCCCTCTCCGCCAGCCGCCCTTACTCACTCACTCACCCGCACGCTTCCCTCTGCGACACAAACCCCTCAACCACAGTCTGACCGTCAGTACGACGAAGCGCAGCACGCCTCGTCGTCACCCTCCTTCTTCGGAAGAGCTCTGCACGAAAGAATCAGCAGTAGGACGACTCAAGTGACGACGGGCGCCCACCTCGATAAGAAGGTATACGCCGAAAACTCTGTCCGCGAGTTCGGACTTCTCAGTGTTGTTCCGACACACACGCACACGTCGTCGTCGGAACCCGATCAGAACTCTCGGGAGAGCTATCCTCGATACGGCAGACAGTCCAGTCACCTAATTCCGTCCTTTCGAGCTGGAGGCTTCTGCGGTATTGGTGAGCTTGTCTACACTGGTGCCCGACGAGCAGGTCGGGATTCTGGAATCGGGTTTATTTATGTATTTCGGCGACGGACAGCGCCGCGGCATCAGTAGTTAGCGGTCTATGATGCCGCTGGATATTGCAGCGGGGGCATATGAGTGCGGTGCGAGTGTGGTGCCCGTCGTGGGCGTGTTGAGTTTTTGCTCGGTAGCGTGATTGCCGTCGCTGGGTCGGCGGCAGAGCGGGGGGGAGTCGACATGCCGGCGCGACCCCGTGAGCTCCATCATCTCCGCATTGCGCATGCGGCGCGGAACGACGACATAAATCTGCATCGGTGTACCGACGTACACATCACTACGTACATATCAGTGCTCATTTTTTGTTATTTCAAGCGGGTGCATCATCACATGCTGCTGCTGATGGGGTTTCGACATGATAGAAACAAATGTACCGCGTTCGAAGCTCATCAGTACAAAATATTAGGGCTTCCAGTGTGAAAAGAACTTAAGTACGGGTACCCCCTCATTTAGAAACCGTGCAGACATCCTGTCGTGTGTGTGCGTGTGTGTGTGTGTGTGTGTATGTGTGTGTGTGTGTGTTTGTTTGTGTATGTGTGTCCGTGTCTGTGTTTGTGTGTGTGCGTGTGTGTGTGTGTGTGTGTGTGTGTGTGTGTGTGTATGTTTGTATGTGTGTGTGTGCGTGTGTGTGTGT
>JAPMLY010001299.1:0-112500 GCA_026401115.1 Tetraselmis chui
GATAGGGATTCTAGGGTTTACATGTACTTTAGCCCGTTGAAAAGGCGGACCGAAACTTGTGTTGACAGTGAAGTAAAAGGGAAAGCGGGGCACAAATGGGGCCCGTCCCGGCTACTATCTGACGTACTAGGGTTTGCCGCCCATCCCCATTTTTTTGCATACCCCTATTCGGGCGCCCCGGAATTTGGATTTTCCACACTTTGGCTAGAGAATACTCCCGAAATCGGCGATACAACATGCGTTTTTCATGATCACAGCATGTTGTATGCAAACATGGGAGCACGTGGGTGTGATGGCAGGTGCAATTAAAACGCTGGACATGGGTGGGATCGGGGCCGGAAAACCACAACTTGAGAGGCTTAAAACCCCCTAATTTTGCCGTACGGTGTCAGATTGAAGCAAAATAGATGACTACAAAAGGAAGGCCTTCCCCCAAGAAAATGCGAGTTTTCAACCGATGTCATCTTGGCCCTCGTATAACCAACCAAAGTATCTAGGATTTCAAAATCTGCCACAGTCGCGAGGGGCTGGCATCCCTTCCACATGCGGTACTCGCACACTCGCTTTGCCAACAATCAACTTTCTATCGTTCTTTTATTCACGGCGTTACCCATTTCATACCTCATGATAGCATGGTGCCGTGCCATTTGCCGAAGGCCAAATAAAAGCCCGTGCGAGGGTACTTTGAAAGCTCCCCGTCATTTTTCACGTCCGGCGATGCGCAAGCTTCAAAGGCCAGCGATCCGCACGCTAGGGTACTTACAGTGCATGTCAACCGCCCCTTAAGCCCAATAGGTCCCTAGCCCGTGCTCCTTCTTCGTATTTCCGGGCACGTGGCAAGAAAACCAAGTGCACACAACATGAAATCCTCGCTGTCGCCTCTTTGTAGACGGCCGGGCGCAACACTCTCGGCGGATACTACTGCAATTGTGCAACATGTTGAAAACTCAAAGTCGAGTAGTCTCCATGCTTGTCGCGACACGACGTGTACCTTGCTACGCGTAGAGGCGTGTATAACATGCACATGCACGAATTTCGGCCTTGAAAATATGGGCCGCAAATCGTGTGGGCCTATAGTAAATGGGGCGTAGCGATAGAGGTGTCCATTTCAATGAACAACGCGCCGTGGTGTGTTGCTCGCAAATCATAATTCTACCCCCCAATTGAGTTGCATGGCCATCGCGGCCGGTGTGGAGGGTAATCAAATCCGTTTAGCTAGTAACGGACTTCGTGAGAAGAGTGTAGCTGTCAATATCGATAGATATGGCTATCCTCCGTCCTCAGTGTTGCTCTTCTTGTAATTAATTGTTCGTCAGTGGTGACAGCTACAGCGCTGGCAGTCGTAGGCTGCAAGTATCGTACGGGTACGAAAAGCGGTGTTGAGGCGTAATGGTGATGACGATGACAATATGAGTCATGACCTCGCCATAGTACAGCAACATTTTAGTACCAGTACTCAGTCAGCAATAGCGACGACTACCGCGGCTTGGGTCGTCACAGGTCAGCGCCACATCAGACAAGACGTGCCGCAGATTGTACGTTTACGTCATGTAAGATAGCACGATACTCCGGAAAACCATGTAAGGTATGTGCTGACGTTGCATAAATAATCAAGTTCCAGTAGTTAAAGACTAATATTTCGGTATGCACGTGCGCAGGTCTTCCCCGGTGTCTCCGCCGTCAGGGCCTCAAACTCTGCACAGCTGTAGCTCCCTGGCAATAGAGGCCACTATCCGCCCATTGCGGCAGTTTCAGCACACTCTCTAACCCACGAAGATACGCATTCTAGCAGCAAAGCGTCCATAGCACTGCCGAGGAGGTGCGCTGCTGCGGGCTTGCACTGTGCGCGGATTGCTCTGTTGTTTTGAGATTCCGTAATAGCTCCGTGAGAGCGAAAAAGCCGGAATCTGAAAGGCATACACGGTTGCATACCCAGTCGCGACCTGAATTAACGCATGGTGCGATATGCTCGACATGCCTGCTGTCTGAATTCGGTGAGGCTAATTATTGGTATTAGCCTTAACGACACCCCTTCCAATAACTGCAGCTGCGCTTTCCTGTGACGCCAATGCGGTGTTGGTAGTCGCGATACCAGTAATACACTTGTACAAGACTTGTCGGCACGTCGCTGGACAAAGAATGGTTTTATGTCATTGCCATAATTTGAATTTATTATTATTGAATAAATACAAAGACACGGGTACCGGTATCTTTTCATATATATAAATATATTAATAAATAATCCTAAACATATTAATTATTAATTTATCTTCACAAGATTAGAACTCGGAGTGGTACCGCGTGTGTTATTGTTGATTATTTTACTTACACATAAATCATGGTTGACATTATAGTATATATACTCGTACATAAAAGTGCTACGGAAATAACCAGCTCTGAGTAATGTGCACGTGCTGTGCTGCTGGTCGCAACTCAAAAGCGGACCAATTAGATACGGGTACGGGTACTGTGCACGGCGTCAGATTCAAGTGTCAGCATTTTTATCCATCAAATCAAAGTCAGTCCGTCCATCTTTGTGTCTGTCTGCAAGTCTGTCTTTCTTTTAGGATCTGTGTCTCTAAGTGTGCATGTCTGTCTTTATCTCTGTTAGTCTGACTGTCTAGCTGTGTATATCACAACCTGCATGTCTGTCTGTGCGAGTCTAGCTTTGTTTGTGTGACTGTTCCTGAACCTTGGCTCAATGGGATTCGGGGACGTATGTGCGACACCATGGCATGGTTAAACGAATCAGGTGTATGACATGTCATGGTTCTTTTATTTATTTCCCAATTTTTAGGACGAGGTACAGCAGTATGTCGTTTTATTGAACTAAAATGATTAAATTAATTGAATAATAATTTATCTCATTTGTACTGATGCAGAATAGTACGATTGTTTGTTTTTATTCCTTTCTATGCTATGATTCATGTGTAGTGACTGATTGAAAGGATTTGTTTTTGAAATAGATAATTTATCGTAAAATATCAGAACTGCATTGATAAAGTCAATCGCAAGCGTCCCCGTGCTCCTCGCGCGGCGCGCATTTTCAGGGTTGCGAGGGAGTTTCTTGTGTTCTCTTGTGTTTTATATAGGTTTGTGCACATTGTAGTGCTCCCCTGTGCCTTGAATTCGATTACCCTTTTGTCACTCTTGCCCTCTTGGTTCCCACCTTTTTGCCACTTTTCTATCGCGCTTCATAATATATTGCATTTCAGTTTCGCACTTCCTTTCTTTGTGTTTGTTCATTCGGTGGATTCGCAGCAATTGTTGAATTAGCGATAATAGTCGTTTCATAAGGCTGTTACAAATGAATATTCTGTTTTAGGTGCCTGCCCCTCTCCGATTTTTCAAATCCCGAACAGATTTGGTCAGCTGCTTTTTTTGTTCGTTATATCTTATTTGACCCCGCCGCCTTGTTCATCCCGCCCGCCCTTTTCTTTATGTCTTTTTACCGTTTTGCTGTTTGCAATTAAATTTGAAATTTAGATTGTACGTTACGCATTTAATTTAGTCGCTTACGACAGTTTTATGTCAACGAGTATCGGTGGTAAAGCATGACACATTTTTTTTTAATCGGCTGTTGTTGTCTGCCTTTGGGATCAAGACCTGAACCGCCAGATCCGGCTACCGCTAGTTCTGGTGGCCGGGAATTGGCGCAATAATAATGGATAGCTGTACTGCCTTTTAATTAGTAAACCACGAATTTGAATTAGTGATCAGCGACGATACCTGCACCTGCTGGCGAAGATTCTCGACCTCCAGCTACGGCTCGCACAGCCACTCTCACGGCGAAGGCCATTTTTTTATAGCATAGCGATTTCGAACTGAAGCAGGGCGCTTCGGCATCTTCATTTAATAAGCACGTTCCCTCCCGCTTTGTGTGTTTTCAGGTGGTGGCGGCGGGTTGCCGATCGACACCTTGAAACAGAGTTGGACATTCCGACGCCAGCTGGACTGAACGCCGCCAGCTAAGACGCCACATTCAGTGGCTGTCGTTCAACACCGAAGTTAAGCGACGCATCGGAAAGCCGGATACTTTTTACCCAAATATCAGTTTCATTAACGACCCGTACTGTATTAGCACACGTGGCGGAAAATTTCGTGGGGCTCCCGAGGAAGCCTTTTCTGCAAGCTGTTGTTTACGGCCGCCAGCAAAGTCACAAAGAGGGGCGTCAGTCCATCACCAGCAGTTTTCTCCCGTATCCTCGTCACGGTGACTGTGTGTGGTGAGTGGAGAGCAAATCAGCATATCTACTCGGTACCTCAAGCAAATTGTGGACGTGTTATTGCTCCCCGGCTGCGGCCAATTATCCCTACTAGTCCGCGGCGTTGCATCACACGGGTCATCGCCCATATCGGCGGCTCACTCGCTGATTCCGAAATCCCGAGTTTCCTTTCTTCTGATCCCTACCACCATGACGTTCGCCGTAGCAGCGCAGCGCTGTGCCGGTCGCCCCTCCACAAGCTCATCTATTCCTACCGCGCTTAACGGAGCCCACTACCGCTGTTCGCGTTGGCAGCGTGTGGTCGGCAGCTACAGGTGAAGTGTCCCCCGGCAATACATGTTGGAAACGCCACGCACACTCTGACCGTCTTTAGGAAACACATCCGAACCTGTTTTGCAAACGTGCCCACCGGATCCATTTCACACAACTCCTCCGTGAAGACAAGTTGTTATCGTCTGATGTTATCAATTTTCCGTCGCTATCTGTGCGTGCTCGATCGTCGCCGTTTTCGTTATGAATTTCCATGCGGCCGAAAAGCGGACGCCCGCACGGACAGTCGTCGAAAAGCTGACCGTCACGAGTCTCTGTCTCGGTCTGTCTCCCTCTCTGATCATTCGGAGCTTTTTTTGTCACATTGTCATGCAGGCTGAAACGTGTCCGGCCTGCAAGTCGACGCTGGGCGGTGCGTGCGGTCGCGACACCCGTCAAGCAGGACAGCCAAGGGGCCGAGAGCCGGAGCGAGCCTCCTACAGAAGAGAGACATCCCGGTGAGGAGGAGTCCGGACAGCCGATAGCAAGCTGGACGGCCAGCTTCTCCTCAGTTGTCAGCGCCCCAGGGGCGGTAGCTGGCGTGCTGTGGCACCTCGTGGATCGCAACCTCTGGGCCAGGGAGTCCACGCAGGAGGGCAAGGAGGCGGTGCACCCTAGCGCCAGCGTAGAGGAGGTCCCCCCAACGCAGCCCGCAGAGGCGGAGCTGAAGGATAAGGTTGCGCGTGCGGCGAGCAAGGAGGCCAAGGAGAAGAACAAAAAGCAGTGGATGGATATTAGCACCTTTTTACAGACGAGTGGCACCCTGGAGACGCGCTACCTGCGAATGCTGTCCTCCCTTTGTGCACTCACTTACGTCATGGACCGTCTTACGGTGAGTTGCACCATACCTCATTCCTCCTAATGCTCTGTCTTTGCCATTGCTTCTCCTGTCTGCCTCATCATATCAAACTTCTCATAGCCTGTCTCCCATGCACCCACAGCCTCGCAGCCTCTACCGGATGCACCGCCTGGAGCTTGTCACATCCAGTCGGGCGTGTGAGTTGCCCAGTGAGTCCCCCAACGCCCCAAGCGCAGAGGACGTGTTGGATATGGGGGACTGTATGGCGGCGGATTCGGTCAGCTCGTCGTGTATGGCGGATTGGGATGAGGAGAGGAAGGATGAGGACGGGGCAGAGGGGGGCGGACTACCTCCTCACTTGAGCTCGCTGCAAGGTAGCCTGTCCAACATTGCGCCGTTGTCGGGGAAATTGGCAGTGCGGAAAGTGGTGTGGCAGGGCGGGCACGTGAGCGCGGCTGACATTGTTGCAAAGAAACTGGGCGAGGCGGCCTCCATGGCTGCGTCCCTGGGTGGGCGTGCTAGTGAGGTGGTAACCACAGCGCGGCAGCCGTTTGCGAGTAGCGTGGCCGCGCAGCTAGAGCACGCGGCGGCGGAGGGAGGGCACGCACGGGAGGTGGTGGAGGCGCGGCGGGCCGTGGCTGCAGACTCCGCGGGCAGCTGCCCTTGCGAATGGTTTGTATGCGACGACCCCGTTTCTTCCACCCGCTACTTTGTAATCCAGGGCTCCGACTCCCTGGGCTCCTGGATCACCAACGTTACCTTTGACCCCACCCCATTTGAGACGCCTTCGCTGGGGGTCAAGGTGCACCGCGGCATCTACCGCGCCGCGCTCGCGCTCTACGACCGCTTCCTCCCTCTCATCCAGGAGCACCTGGACAGCAGCCCCTTCGCCACCGTCACCTTCACCGGCCACTCCCTCGGCGGAGCCCTCGCAACGGTGCTCCTGCTGATGTACCGTGCGCGTGGGGTGCTGGACCGAAAGAACATCGCGCCGGTATACACGTTTGGCAGCGCGGCAGTGTTTTGCTCGACGGGAGGCGTGTCGTTGCACGCCGATGGTGCGGAGGGTGACGGCGACGCTACGCACGACATGCTGTCCAAGCTGGATCTCCCCGAGGGCAGCGTGCGCAACGTGGTGATGCACCGCGACATCGTGCCACGCGCATTTGCTTGCGACTACAGCCTTGTAGCGCCCATCCTTGCTCGCTTTGCGCCCCCCTTTCGCGAGCACGGCACCCTGCATGGCCCCGACCGCGGCGTGCTCTACTCGTTTGTGGGTCGCATGATGGTGTTGCAGCCGGGCAGCGACCTTACATTCACAGGAACCGAGGGCTACCACCCCATGATGCCGTCCGGCGCGGGGCTCTACACTATGCGCGACCCCACGCTGCGTGACGCGCTGCCCGCGGGCGCTGCTTGCGCACACAGCACTGCTTTGAGTCGAGCGGTGATGGCGTTCATGGATGCACCGCATCCGTTGGACATTCTCGCGGACCGCCGGGCGTATGGGCACGAGGGGCAGATCAGCAGGTACCATAACCCAGACAATTACACGCGCGCATTGGGCGGTGTCCTACGCAGCCGGCGCGACCTTTGGAGCACCTCTTCTGACGCGGCTGCCATTCAGCGACGCGCGGCGGAATTTGTGCGCGGGCATGCCCATGAGCAAGAACAACAGGAGCCGCCTTTGTATGAGGGGTCTCAGTAATGGATGGGTTGGATATTGTGGGGAAGAAGAAAAGGGGGGGGGGGGGAGCGGATTGCCACAGCTGCAGATTGTCGTTGCTCGCAGCGGTGCTCTTTTCCCGCTGACTGCCGCTCAGCGACGAAAAGTTACCCTCCATTTCATTGGGGATGAACATTTTTTGAGAGTAGGCTGTACCAATGTAACACTATGTAAACTGCTTTATACTGAAGAGCAGCCAGCCGCCTACCAATGCTGACACCCGCGCCACTTTCACCTCTCCCCTCTCCCCCACATCCGCCCTTTTCCCTTCATGATACCTCTTCCTCCTTCCTAATAGGCGTGATACTAGCGATTCATTTTGTGGCACTCCTCACACGTTTTCCCTCACACTCACACAAACTGGCAAGAGCAATCCACGAGCCCACACCGCACCTGTCTACTTCATATTAACTAAGTCGATCGAATATCGACACGGCTGGTGAAAACTCAACGCTGAGTAAGGGTAACTAATATTTTTGTTAAATGTATCGTGCTCCCAAATATGTTTTTAAATAATTGTCGGGATGACTCGAGGCCCCCCTCGACACGCCACGTCGTGACCATGACAGACGCGCCCGTGACTGTGACAGAAAAACGAGCAGCCGTATCCTGAGGTCTCGTACTTCCGACTTCGCCGGCGAATAAAGCTGATCTTTTGAGTGGTGTGCAGTTCAGGCTGCCTTGCTCACTGCTGCTGCCATTGACGGCGCTCTGTCTTGTTGCACTCCCGACTGCAACGGTCACTGTCGCAGGTTAATGGGTTAAGCAGCTGATTTTCGCAGGAGAGACTGTCCAAAGGAGGAAAAGTGATGATTGGCGCACTTGAGCTACCGAATTTAACTGCGTCCTCGCCCTTGCTTGCGCAATTTCCTCCGTTGCTTCCGCCCCTTGCCCTTATTCTTCTTTCCGCCTTTACTGCCTCGAGAAGTGCGGACCTCGTACCTGCCACGCGCGCCGCCGCCCGGCTCCAGACGCCACGACCTCTCCCTGATAATATCATCCTTAACTGCTGCGTATCGATACGTGGAAAATTCTTCCAGGTTGACCATCCCGTCGGTGTCGTCGAAAATGTAAGCGGTGACGTCACTCAGTGTCTGCTGCGCTAAAAAGCGCCCGTACGCGCTGCACTGTTCCATTACTTTCGCCCGCCGTCGCTCGTAAGCGCCGGCGTGATCCGACATGCACTTGGCCTCCACTCTAGAGCACGAATAGCATCCAACCCCGTGTAAGAGTGAGAATCAAAACAAGTGACAAACACTATCAGTGACGGTTGTGGACTTACATGCACAGTCGACTGCGGCTGTCTACCGCGACGCAGTCGCACACGCCGTTTCCTAGCGGGACCTCAAACCCGTACGCCTCGATGCCAAAGTCCTGCAAACGCTCCACCAGCTTGTTCTCGCGCCATGAGGGCCCGTTGGGGTTTTGTGCGGCGCCTTGAAGTATTGCGTCCAGCGCTTGTACCTGAACTGCTAACGGCACGTCTAGTGTCGAGGCGCTGCCAAGGACAGCCTGCTTGCGGGCTGCTGGTGGGGTCGTCGCAGATTGGACGAGGTCGCTGGTCGCCTCAGCAAATTGCTGTATCCCTACGTGAACTATCCCAGAACAACCTGGAACACGCGCCGTGTGTTTATTTCTACCATTTCTATTACACCGCCGTCGTTTCTTACCCACAGAGGATGTCGAGTCAGGGCAGCCGGTAAGGTCTATGACGTCCGGGGATAATGGACGGAGCGTCGATATTAACGGAGATAGGGCTTCTTCGTCACCCGCCAACAGATCGATAACTTCGTCCGCGCCCAGTCCCGGGCTGCGGAGGTACGGGAGTGCAGGATCCATGCTCTTTGGCGCTCTATCGGTTCGGTAACGCCTCCCAGAAAATATGTGCGGCGGGTCTAAGCCCGAACAGACGGGCACGCCACTCCGTTGTGCAACTGGCCCGATGGTTGACTGACTTATAGCTGAAGTGCCTAAGTCAATAATAACACTAAGTATAGTTAAAATTTCAGTTAATATACTGGACTGATGTAGGAATATGACATAAGAGAATTATATTGTTGATTTACCCGAGGGCACGTTTTGCCAAAGATGTCAGCTTGCTTACAATTTGGCCAAAAGACCACTTCAGGCCTGGCCTGGGGGAAGATTAGCGCTAATTATGGGATGGGTGGGTGGGTTGCGCGAGCCAGATGGGCGAGCGCAAAGCAGAGAGTGCCAGTGCTCGGGGGTTGCACCGGCTTAAGGGGCTGCCGCTAGCTAGTGCTGCTGGGGGCAGGGCTTGGGGCGTTGCGCTAGGCGTTTCCTCAGTCCTCGAGGGTCACCTCGAGGATTGGGTGAGACGCGCCGCTTTTACAGTAACGCTTTACCGTTCAGGTTTGCGTTCTGTCACATATGTAAGTAAGTTTTGCAAACCTCTAGATTTAAAACCAATCTGACTATTTACCCGAGGGCACGTTTTGCCAGTATGTAATAAACCGGAGGTTTGCGCAGCCTAATCCCGATGAAGCGGTTTGGAGGGGACGAGCCAGCCGAAGTACTGCCAGGCCGCTGGAGATGGGGTCATGGTAGGGTCGATGTATTTCCCTTCTGTGACAGAACTGTTTTTGGCCCAACCACCCATGTATTTGACGACGTGGAGTGGGGTCCCGATGCAACTAGCGGCGGAGGCGGCACCTTTGCGTAGGCTGTGCGATGTCCATTTAAAGCCGCTCGGAGGTGTGGCGCCGACGGCGTCGCATGCGTCGAGGAGCCAGGCGGAGAGTGTTGCAGCTGCTTGCCAGTCTCTGGAGTTTTCGTAAGGTACGAAGCTCCATATTGCGGCGGGGGGGGGGGGCTGTTGTAGAATTCCTTGCAGTAGGCGGTCCGCTGTGTGCAATAATATTCCAGCAGGTCGGCTAGCACCGGATTGGCAGTAGTCGGGATAGCGAGGATAGGCTTGTCGGCCGCGCTGCGCCGCTGATCGCCTTTAGCCTTGCGGATGAAAAGCCAGATTTTCTGTGAAGGTCGGTCGACGACGAGGTCGTGTGTCAAACACCGTACTCCGGATTCGGCTCGGCAGAAAAACGCATAGTTAGTGCAAACTGCCAGTAGCGCTCGAAAACGCGCGATGAGGTGGCGGGAAGTAGGAGTCCACTGGAGGTGCGTACTGAGCTCAGCGGCGGCGGTGAGTAGCGAGAGGGCCAGCGGAGCTGGTAACGGTAGGCGCGAGTCCGCGGCCTGTAGTCGTTGCTGTTGCATCTCGAGTCCGCGACGCGCGTCGGCCAAGAGTTCGCCGACTGCGATCGGCTGCTGTTGGTGGTCGCGGAAAAACTTGTTGATTGCTGAGTAGTACTGTTGTAGCGATGCGGCAGCAACAGTACCTTGCAGGCCTAACCAGGACGTGTAGCGAACGACCGATTGTGTAGTAGCTTGTAGCGGGTGAATATTTTCCTCGTGGCAGAACGCGGCAAATTGACGCAAGCCGCTGTCGTAGTTGGCGTACGTGGTCGGGGCTAGGGAGCTGCTTAGCAGGTGTAGCGCAGTGGTACCGACGAGGTCGGTGCCCAATAGGTTCCGCAGTCCGGTATTCATGCTAGTAGTCCACGAAGCGTGTGCGTCCGGTGCCCGTAAGGTGTAGCGGGCAGGCCGCGAGGGCTTGCGCGCTTGAGTGACCATTGCGTGGAGGGCCGTGAGGCTGGCGTTGGTTGTCCGTAGCGTGCGTCCTATTGCGCCCCTGCGAGTGTGTAGCCAGGCCGGCGTGGCAGGCGAAAGGCCACGACGCTCCATCCTGGTCGTCCGACCCCCTCGCGCGAGCCGTGCCGACCGGGGAAGAACAGGTCTCGCGATGGGGGGTAGTGAATAGTTTCGGTGGCCAAGCTGTGGAGGTCTCGAAACCACGGTGTGTGGGGCCAGTACGGGGCGATGACGGTAGCCCCTGCTCCTGATTGGCGTAGTTTTGCGCATAGGTCGGGAAGAGCTGACCATGGGGGGTTGCAGTAGTTCTTCTCGCGTTGCCATGCGGTGTCCGGGAGGTGTAGACAGTCGACGTCCTCGCATTTGGGGTCGCGCCACCGGGCGTTGAAACGCGGGAGCTGAGCGTTTTCCATTGACGCGAAACGGTTGATGGAGTGTGGTCCCCACGTGGACTGAAGGTAGTCGAATATCCGAGGGTTTAGCTGCCAGTCGTCGCGGTCGAGTTCCCGGCTCAAGCTGTCGGCCCAAATGTTCGCTGCCGATCGGATGTAGCGGGGTCGGATGCGGATGTCGTTGACGTCGAGCAAGTGCCAGAGCCGGCGTAATTCGGTCATCATGACCGGAGAGCGCGTAGTCAACTTGGCGAGGGTAGCCACGACGTCTGTGTTGTCCTCGTGGAGTAGGACGTGTCGGCCTCGGAGTTGTGGCAAAAAGGACTCGATCGCGAGACGAACGGCGCGGAGCTCCTTCCACGTGATGTGTTGGTGGCGGTCGTCGTCGTACCAGAAACCGCGGGCTTGGTAGGCAGGGTTGTCGTTGAGGACGGCGCCCCACCCGTAACCGCTGGAGTCCGCGTGTAGGTACGCGGTCTCGATTGGTTTGTAGATAGAGCGGCCGTTGTGCTGATCGGGCACCGTGCGCCACCATTCGAGGTCGCGTCGCAATTGGTGCGTCATCCGGACACGGCCGCCCCATCCGTTTCGCGTTGCCAAGACGCAGTGTAGTTCGCGTAGGAAGAAACGGGATGGGGCGATGGCGAGGTAGAGGAACTGCGCTTTTCCCGCGAAAGCTGCAAGTTGTCTGGCGGGCAGCCACCGAGCTGTGGTGGCCGCGCGGCCGAGTAACGCAGAGGCATGTTTCGCCAGAGCCTGTAGCTTGTCGGTCGGGGCTCGAAATTCGCCGCGCTTGAGGTCGACCGTCATGCCAAGGTGTGTGCCAACTTGGGTGGGATGCCACAAGCCTTTGTCGGGGTTGCGCTTGAGGCCGAGTCGGTCGAACAGGGTTTCCACGCGGTCGCGTAGCAGTAGCGCTGCGTCGTGCGAGCTGGCCATGAACATGAAGTCGTCCATGTAGGGTAGCAGTCGCACTCCTCGCCATCGGACGTTGCGAAGGAAACGTCGAGACGGCTTGTACGGCGTCGTGGAGTTGGCGGTCATCGGGGTAGGCGCCCGTCGCAGAAAATTCGTGAACACTTGGGTCAGTTTGCAAAAATAGTAAGCTGACCCCGACCAGCCCATCGGAAGGCATGCGAGGCGCCAGAGCTCGCCGCGGTAGTTGACCGTGAAGAAATCTCGGTCGGCTTCTCTGATTCCCAGCGTGTAGTAGCCGTCCGCTAAGTCGAGGGAGACGAAGTAGTCGCCCGGGCGGGACAGGTGGCGTAAGTGTTTGAGGGTCTCGCACGACATCTTGAACTCTGCGCAATAGCTGTTGAGCTCGCGGAGGTCGATGATAAGGCGCCATTTGTTGACGCCGGGCTTGGGGACGAGAAACATGCGGGAGACGTAGCGGGTGTTGTAGGCGCGCTCCCAGGCTCCGCAGGCCTCGAAGCGTGGAAGCTCCGTGGCTAGGAAGTCGAGTTGAGGTTGGGTGGCGTCCTTCATGGACACACCGTGGTTGAAAGGCCGTGGACGTAGGCCGTTTTTGAACTTGACCCGCACGCCATGGCGGATCCAGTTCACGACTTGACCGCTCGCGCCGATATGCTCCCACTCCCGCCATCTTAGCCGCACGCGGTGACGCATGTAGTTGGAGGACGGGGAGCAGGAATCGGAGCGGCGGGTCACACCATCATTTTTTGGTGGTCTTCGCTCCGTCGATGGGTTTAGGTCCGGCCGCGGCTGCCGCCGCTGCCGCTGCTGTGGCCTTCCGCCTGTCTGCGGCTGCCTTCTTGGCCTTGGCGTCCTGTCCGGGTGGCTTGTCCGGCGTGACTCGAGCGAACGCTGCTCCAGCAGCTGCTTTGCTGGCGGCATGTAGGCTGACCTCGAGGGTCCGATCGACGAACGCTTGGCGTAGCTCGTCCAGTGCGCTCGAGACCGCGGTAGGGCGTGGGCGGCAGAAACGCTCGTGGGCAAGTTCTGCGAACACTCGGTCCGAATCTGAGCTCGTTTGTCCGCCCTTGGTGAGGCGGAGGAAGCCCAGTCGAGTACGGGCGGCCTCCTCCGTCGCTGTGTGGGTGCGATGACCCGCTCGGATGAGGGCAACGGCCGCCGCCTGCTCCGCTGGTAGAGGAGGTCCGGTTGACAGCGTGTCCAAAGCCTCGCTGATTGCCGCGTTGGCGCAGCTGTCGAAGAAGGCATAGCACCCGATGTGGAGGTACTCGTCGTACCCCGCTTGAGATTTTCGGTCGTTGAGGAAGCGGGCCGTGTCGTCCGTTAGCGTCCACAGACGAGGTTCGTCGATGTCGCGAGGGGGTCGCTCCAAACCGGCCGGAATGATTTTACCGTAGGAGGCAAAATCGACGAACTCGGGCTCGTGGAGCTCGGGGTCGTCGTTCAGCAGGTCGATAGGCCGCTCAGGGGCTGCCTTACCACCCTCAGTCGCAATGGTCGCGTGAGGGGGAATGGACTGCTGTTGATTCGGAAGCTCGGCCGGGCATGTCAAACGTTCGAGCTGGGCTAGTAAGGCAGTGTTAGACGCCTGAATCTGCTCCGCTAATCGGAGTTCGAGGGCCGAAACCGCGCTTTGAATATGTTCGGAGGTACGCTGTTCGATTACAGAGGGGAGGGGGTCGACTCCGGGGGCGGAAGACGATGGCTCAGTCGGCGACTTAGAACGGGGGGAAGTGTCTCGTGACGCTCGAGTGCGCATGAGGTGATGTAAAACTGACACCCTGCTCGACTATTAGAGTCGAGACTGCAATTGCGCGAGCCAGATGGGCGAGCGCAAAGCAGAGAGTGCCAGTGCTCGGGGGTTGCACCGGCTTAAGGGGCTGCCGCTATTGAAATTGAAATTGAAATTGAAATTGTTCACAACATGTGCCGGCAAACTGGACCGACTGCTGTCTCTCGGGCCACTCTACTTCGCCATACAAGACTTATTAGCAAGTTGGGCCCGGGTCTCTTCGACCAGGTACACCTATCGACACACCTAGCTTCACTGTGTGTCGACGTTCCTCGGGAGTTAAAAACTGTAAGCAACCGCAGTAATTGCCACAGTCCCCCCGCCTAAGCAGTAGCAGCGTAATAATTTTGTAATCAAGAAAATCAGATCTAAAAATAAATCCACTTGTCGAGAAATGCAAAACTAAACTGCTGCTCGACCTTCACGATGCTCGGCCCGCTCCCACCGAACCGGGGTGCCGACCGGCCGAGGCCGGTCGGCGTTCGGGAGGGACGACGGGCCAGCCTAATCTAGCTCCCGCGTGACTTCGGTCTTGCCGAAGATAGGAGGGGAAAGGCTGGCAAAAAACCCCTCCTCGCGCGGTCGCTCGTCGATCCCGCCGCCCCATCCCGTAAGCCCCGCCAAGGTCGCCGCCGCATCCACCGACGCGACGGTCCTCCTTGTCGAGGTCCCCCGTCACCTCCAGGGCAGGTGGGGGGGACCAAGACACATAGACATAGAAAAAATGGGCGCTCCTGCCTCCGCACCTGAATTTTCCCCGCTCATTTCCCGGTTTTTTCTCTGTCTGGTACCCGGGTACCTGTCAGGTAGTCCGGCCTGCGTCCGTACCCTCCCCCCCTCTGATGCGCGTCCACCTAGCAGACTTTGTTGAAACAGGGGCCTCCGCGCTTACCCGGGCCCCCCCGCAAGGGTCTCGTCTATCCGATAGTGGGTATCGAGGAGGGGGGGGGGGGGTCAGGTCGCCGTAGCCGGATCCGTCGGGCCGCGGGTGCACGGAAATTAGTCAAAACCCTCCGTGCCGGGTTTTCCGGCGGCGCCGACCCGGAGGGTCGTCGTCGCCAGATCTTGTCGCTCCGTCCTTCGCGACAGGCCTCCTTGCCGCCCAAGCCTACTCCTCCCCCCTCGGGAGATGTATCTTGTCGGCGTGGCGGCTCGCTAGTGAGCGCCCTACCCTGGTGCTGCTCCCCAACTAGCTCGACGCCGGGTACGGACATTATTTTAATTTTCCAAAAAAGCCCTCCGTACAGGGCTTTCCGGCGGCGGCTGATCCAGAGGATCTCCGCCGCCTCACATAGCCGCTCCTCCGCCTGCGACCGGCCACCGGCCTGTTCCAGGTCTTGCTTCCCCCCCTGAGAAGTGTCGACCGGCACAGGGCTGGTCGGCGGCTAGCGAGCGCCCTTTCCTGGCGCTACTTCCCGGCTGGCCTCCACCAGCTCCAACACCCACCCCCCACCACTGATCCGGCCGTACCCTCCTCGCAATCAAACGCTCCTGAAGTACAGGTCCCACCCCCTCGAGGTAGGACTGTCCTTAGTAGTATCTGTACGCGAAAAAACATATCGGACGGGCCGAGCGGGAGATCTTGGTGTCGGTATTGCACAGAAATTATTTTTTCAAAAGCCCTCTGTACAGGGCTTTCCCGACAGCTGCTGATCCCGCGGATCGAGCTGTCGGCCCTCTTAGCCCCCTACCGTGCCAAGCCTGGCACGGCTACGGGGTTTCCAGCGCCCACCACGGGGAGGTGAGGGGATGCCGACGGGCCTGCGAGCGCACCCCCCTCCGGGGCCGCCGCCGCTGCGCCGCCGGCGGGCGCCGGCTGCCGCTAGCTAGTGCTGCTGGGGGCAGGGCTTGGGGCGTTGCGCTAGGCGTTTCCTCAGTCCTCGAGGGTCACCTCGAGGACTGGGTGAGACGCGCCGCTTTTACAGTAACGCTTTACCGTTCATGTTTGCGTTCTGTCACATATGTAAGTAAGTTTTGCAAACCTCTAGATTTAAAACCAATCTGACTATATAAAGAGACTGTTCAGGTTAGATGCCCTGTGCCGTGATTTAAACATAATAAATTTCCTTACAACAGAAAAGCAGCATAAGCCACCAAGCAAAAAGAAGAAATGCGGGGAAAACCTAAGCCCGAGGAACAGGAAGGCATGCCACAACATCAGCACTGCCCTCCTGCAAAGCATCACGGAGACAGGAACCCAAAGTACCCTGAAGAGTAGGGAGGACGCTGTGCTGTGATCGGAGAGGGAGGATTGGATTTGAGCTAAAATTAAAGATATTTTTATGTACAAGAAAAGGAAGTGGAGATCACCAAGTAAAAGGAAGGAATGAGGAAAAAACCTAAGCCCGAGGAACAAAAAGTCATGCCACATCATCATCACTGCCCTACTGTAAAGCGTCCCGAAGATAGGAACCCGTAGTACCACGAAGAGCAACAGGAAGACGTTGCATGAATTCTCGCCGCACATCCCCCCAAAAACGTCAAAAGGAATAGAAGTAGATCGACGAACGAAATGTTGCATGCGGACATAACGGTCTGAACGCAATGGACGGGAGTCATCGGCACCCATGCCAAGGAAGCGACGAATTGCCAATAGAATACCGAGACGATCAACCAACACAGCCGCCATAGGCGCCAACCGGCCCCCATCCTCCAAATCGAAGGGATAGTAGTCATGGACCGATTGAACCGACGGCATGCCAAGCAAAGCGGAAGTATCGAGGTCCGCATCGAGTTTGCCATGCTCAGCTCCCAATGCAAGACATCCCATGGCTCCATGAGTGGGAGACGAACACCTATATGATGAACATTGGGATTCGTGCGAGCGCTTGTGACCGTCACGTCAACGACAACATGACGGTGTGGAGCCATGGAGTTTAACCAAACCACATCCCCATGTCGATCTCGAGAAGCTCCCGACGGAATACGACGGACCTCCAACCGCAAATCCTGACCCTAAAAGCCCCCGCTTCAAGTATGAACTCTTCAAGCACTTGGACAATCCGATCGTGGAGCTAAATGACGTACCATTAGCACGGGCCCTTGGGGGTATGTCCATAAGCATGGCAGTTGTGGAGCGCTCACCCGACATAGAGGTGCCCGATACCGTCGACGAAGATCTAGACCCACGAGACTATGAGGGCACCTCATTACACCGTGGGCACTTCCGAACATGAGAGGCGCGCTCTGCAGTGAGGCCCAGCACCCGGTGCGTTGCCATCGTATAACAATCGGATGGAATCTTGAAACTGGACTCACGTGAAGCGACAAGAGAGCCAAAGTCCCGCGACCCGTACCCGAATTCACCCTCATATAGTCCGGTGGGGAAGGTCTGCAAAACGCCAAGAGGGCAAGGTAAGCCCGGGCACGAACAATGCGCGAAATGCCCCGTTGAGTGTGGCCCCCACAATCATTCGAGCGAGTGAGAGCATCAGGAATCGGAAGTTGTAGGCAAGTGAGCTGGGTAGCTGGCGCCACCGCATGGTGAACCGGAGATACCACCAACTCGACATAGGGCATGGCATAATCGGAAAGGTCTTGATTCAGTGTGTTAGCCACATCCGATTCCAAAAATCCGCCCATAGTGAACATCGTATCATACGAACTGCGCAATTGGACCGCCCACGGTAAAGTGGAAGTAGCAACATCAAGTAGTCCATGCCGGATAAGACCGTACATAGGATCTTGCGATTTGGACTCATAATCAGTAGTCAAGTTGGCGAGGGTCGCAGTGAATGAAGCATAGTGAGCATGTTCACTATCGAGCTCGAGGGACGGTACATTAAGTCCCCCAAACTCCGCGGGTAGGGAAAGCTGGCGCCTAGCACAATTCAGTTTATCGAGCGTTTGCATGTCGTCCTGAGAAATGCCCAAGATTCGGGAAACTGTTGCACGAACTGTGCTATTTGCACTTGCAAAGTACGGCTTGCATGTATCAAGGGAGAGGGCTCGGAGCAAGAACCCGTGGCAGCGTACCGCTCACGTAGTGATCGTCAAGCGGAAAGCCGCATGTGCCCCTCCGAGGTCCGACTTAGCAAAGCAAATTATCTTGTCCAATTGGAGTTTATGAGCCTCCACGGTGTCTTGCAGCTAAGAATATAAGCAATTCTCATTGTGAGATGCAGGAGGGCCATCCGTCGTCGAGAAATCCATCGCCAAAGGGGCTCCTAGGGTACTAGTATCCGTAACAAAAAAGACCTTCGCCCGTATCACCTCAACAATTATGGGGGCCGTATCCGGGGGCCATGCACGAAGACTTGATTGGATGAACCCTCGAGCAGACTTTCCCCAAATCCTACGCAGCCACCGCAATCATAGTCGAGATAAAAGTATATTTCAATCATATACTTCCCATCGTCTGAGAAGGATTGGATCGCCGATGAATCCTTGCACCGTTCCCCAATATTCGTTAGGGGGGTGCTGATCGCCATGTTAAACAAAAATGAGCCAAGAGGATATCCCTGCCGGACACCCGTACGAGACTAAAGCTAGCCGTACAAGAGCAAACCATCGTTGGGGTCGGGATAATACACATTAGAGTCCCGTGAATAAATCATCTCAACCAACGTGATAATAGGATGCAAGTCATAATTCTTGTACAACTCCGCAAAGCAACTCCGGCGGGAAATCGTGTTGAAGGCGTTTTTATGTCCAAGCTTAGAAGGTTGCAATCGGATATCGTTTATGAGCCTATGCGAGTGGCATGTATGGCTCACTCGATACCAACTTTGGTGAAAACCGATCTTTGGAAAGGGCCCATGTGATCGGCCTCAAAAGTCACCATACGCGCACTTTGAAAGTGAGCTAAGCGCGACATAACGCTCCCAACAACATGTGGCCGAACTTTAGGAGCCTAGCCCCGAAGGCGAGTGGCGTCAATGTCGACACATGTCTGCTTGTGAAGAGGCCACCCGGTCTCACCCGCTAGAAAATCTGCCGCAGTATCAAGAATGTTTCCCGCCGAGTAGCGGCTAACCCACTTACGCCATGCCGGAACAGTCAAGTCACGGACATGTTCTACTACATCAAGTCCCTTAATTCCTATGATAAATACACCGTATTTTGGCTCTATCATTTGTAATACATGCCGATTGATCATCATGCTTGTCTATGTTATTTATGTTTTCTTTTCACATACTTGGTGCATATACTTTTCTTTTCCCATAACTCTCTCTCTCCGCCGCCGCCGCATGCGCATGTGCGGCTGAGCTTTGCTTGGAAGCCCGCGAGCACGGAACTTAACAGCGGTGAGCGTGACGCTCGTCCGTCAACTCGTTTATATTTCTGTCTCGGCGCTCTCTCCTACGCCGTGGCATCGCGCGGTACCCATACATACAGTTTTCTTTTTCCTTGTCCGCGGTCACTCGCCGTCACCGGCTCCAGTACCTTTTATTTGTACCATCGCCAGCGTGACCCCATCCCGGGATTTTTTGTCCGTCGCTCGACCCACGGCCGGGTGCAAGTGCGTGTACCGTCCCTATTCTCGGTATCCTCGAGATTCTTGGCCACTACCACTACCGCTACAACGTTCGCCAGCGTGTAGTCATCCCCCCCTCAAGGCTCAAGGCATCGGCGCGCGTCACAGCTATCCTTGTACGTGTACTGCAACTTCAATACTTCTCTGAGTCCACCGCCAACTATTTTTTAATCACTACCCGTCATTGGAGCCCGATATCCGCAAGGTTATCCTTTATTGCTTGGCGCACCACTACGGCGTTGTATGACGGAGTTTTCATTAGACTCTTGCGGCGAATGGTACGCGGGTGCCAACTTTTTGCTTCATTCATGAGCGTCTCCATCGCGGGCTTCAAGGCTCCCCACTACAAAAGAACGCGAGGCTAGAGGCGCAAAGGACCAGCATCAAGGATCCCATCACGTCGGCGACGACTCTTCACTCTAGGGCACGCCAAAGCGCCACCTCGGTCGACTTCCGGTGTAGTTCAAGCCACATACCCCCCCTCTCCGACCCCGCGTGCTCTACTTATTTTAGGACGCGACACACATGCCACCCCGGGTGGCCGCCGCGGCGACCCGGCATGGACATAGTCATCGGCGACCTCCATCGCTACTTTTAGGCCGGTCGCCCGGCGGTGGCGCCGGGTCGTGCCCTATGGCCATCACCCCGGGTGACCTTCCCACATCATCACCTAATGCTCAAGCGCCTTCCCATGCCTTACGACTTGGCAATACTCCGTCTCAGTTTTTACCCCCCGCTCCCACAATGCGCTCCCCCACTCCTTTGGGGTGCGTTGGTTCATCCGCGTCGTTCCCGACACTTCCAACGTTGTGCGCCCAACATCTGAATTCCCCCGGGACAATGTGCACTTTCGCGCCCGACAATTGCCCAGTAGTGGATACCGATGGGCACCTTCTCGCGCCGTGCACTTTTTGCGGACGATACTTTCAAAGCGGTGGCCTTAGTATACATAAACATTCTTGCTTTCACCGCAATACTACGTCCCCCCAATCGCCGGCATACGGTGTTTCGCTTCTGCGCGGTCGGCCGTCTCCGGTGCATCCCCGATCCTTGCCCCCCGCCGCCCAATGGTGCCTTGACCATGGGGCCATTGGTGATGAGAACTCCAAAGCCTTCTTCGAGTCCTACCTCCTTTCCTTCCGATACAGTTCGTCCTCGAACGGCGTCCCCGCTTCGGTGGTACGCCTCGTCAAGCCGGTCTTCGAGGAGCTTGTCGGCTGCGTTTTGTCTTTCCGTGGTAGGGCCATCAAAGGGGCTTCCGCGGAGGCGGCTTGGGCACTGTTCCTTTTTCTTCCCGCGCTCAGTTTTGCGCCCCGTGGCTGATTCCACTTCTGCGGGGCACCTGCCCCTTGACCCGGTCGCTGATTACCGTAACAACCGCTAAGCCCATTGGGCGCCAAGAGATCTAGATGCAATGTTTTCCGCCGCCCGCGCTCACGCGTCCCTTACCAATGGGCGGGCACCGCCACCTACCTCACTTTCGAGGGCCAGCCTCACCCACCCCATGTCCGCTTCACAGCCCTTGCATAACGGCGTCTCGGCCAAGGTAGCCAACCAAGCGGCTAGTCTAGCTATGGTTGGGTAGTATCGTCGCGCTATGGAGGCCCTAAACTCCAACCCCGTTGCAAATGGTCGTGGGGTGCACTATCACGATTGCACCCACAAGACTATGCCGACCTCGCGGACTTGATGCCGGATCCCTTCTCCCTCCCTCGTATCAAACTCCATGCTTCGCAAGTTGACATTATGGAGGCCGTTGCAAGATGCCTTGGAAAGTCTAGTCCTCATCTCGATGGTTGGAAGTTTGAAAGTCTTCGCGCGTTGGGTTCCCCCTGCACTCTCACCGGTTTAGCCGAAGCCATCGTGAATGCAGAGGTTCCACCAAGCGTTGCCTCCTTCCTTGCCTCCGCTACACTTATCCCGCTAGACAAGCTTGATCTTGAACAACGACACACACAAGAGCAAGAACTTCGCGACCAAAAGGGGATGTTGCGCCCGATTGAAATTGGCTCCGTTTTAGTTCGTTTCGCGAATCGTGAACTTTTCGCCGTATTTGGTCACGAAGTGTCTCAATGGTTGGCTGCTCGGCACCAATTTGGGGTCGGCGTCCGCGGCGGGGTTGAGATCATATAATTCATGGTTCGAGCCGCACTTGATGCCCCGCCAAACTTGGCGGACATGCAAGGCGGCGCATCCACCGCATTCAACGAGTTTTTGCGGCGGCCCTTGTTTGAGGAATTGTCCGCAAATCCCGCATTTCGACCGTTACTCCGCGTCGCTACTATATTGTATGGCCGTCCATCTACCTTGTACGTTTACGACTCATCAAATGCTCATGGCCCGGCTATCCGTATCCGGAGCACCCGTGGAGTCCATCAAGGTTGCGTTCTCGGGGCCATGTTATTCGCAATAGTTGCCTCCCGGGTACACAAGCAGTTGGCTGAGATTGCTCCGAACGAATCATGTGTCTGCGATTACTCCGACGATGTTCACTCCATGGGACCCCCTGCGTCTCTCGTGGCTATTGGCGATGCTATGCCGGAGGCGTATGTTAGCGTCGGTCTCACGGTGACCATCCGCAACATCTGTTTATATTCCCCTTTGGATGTCGGTGATGCTTTCGATAACTTGCCCAACGACCACATCATGTGGGGAGTACATGACAACACGGAAGGGACCAAAATATTGAGGGGGGAAATGCGTACATCCGATTTTGCCCGATACGTGTTTGAGACGGCGTTAAGCAAGTATGAAGCTTATGGCGAACGGCTAAAGAGTCTAGCGGCTCACCGGCACTCTCATAATGCGCTTCGTATCCATAAACATCGCAACCGCCGCTTCGGACACTTTGCCCGTACGGTTTCCCGCGGTCTTGACAGGGGCGAGGGCTACAGTGATACCATGGTGACCTTCCTCGACCGCGTTGACAATGCCACCCTAGATGTGGCGGCTGAGACATTGGGCCTTCCCGCAGCTAGCCTACCCCGCGATACTCGCTCCGAGACGTATCTTCCCATACGTTTCGGAGGCATGGGGGTAGGGGACTTGGTTGTCTTGGCGGATTCGGCCCATGTAGGAGCGGTCGGTTTGGCAGTTGGCTCTGCTATATGTTTCCTTACAACGCAAGATGCCCGCGTGCGCGGGGATTCCAACGACGAAGATCCGATGGTGCCGACCATGTATGGACGGTTAGCGACTGCTATGACCACAGCGGTGTCCCGCAGACATGGTACACCGGACAGAGACGACGGCGACAACGGGAACTCGCTTCGTCGTGGGCGCGCTTAGATGCTGCGTGCGGTTCTCACGCTCTCGTCGAGTCCGAACCCTTGATAACCACAACCTTAGCGATGCTCTCCCCGCAACGTCCAACGGTAGCCCACGCAGGCTGCGTAGCCGAAGCCCGGTCAAACAAGGAGCAGATTGCTCGGTCCATTGATGGCCTACCCTCACTCTTACCCCTTTCTACGTTTGCCACCGTCATCTTTCCAAAGCTACAAGCCGACATCAGTTAGCGCATCAACTTGCTTCGCCTCGCGAAGCTCGCTCCCACGTTTTCTAAGCGCGCTCGGCCGGAATCTAGGCGTTTTGCATCTCGTCTCGGCCACGGTGCCCTTGCGTTTAAGGCTTCGAACCCGCCTACTTTGGGTCGCATGGGCGAGCTCCGTGACAAGTTCCGTGAGCGCTACGACGCAGTTTTCCGCGTCGCGGTCTGTCGCATTTTCTGCCTGCCCTCATCCCGCATCCTCTCTACTAAACACTCTCCCGCTGCTTGTGCCTCTTACCGTCTCTCGGATCGAGCTATGCCGGGTGCCTTTGCGTCGACGGGTGTCGGTATGTCAGATGATGCGTGGGCCGCTGCTTTTGCTGACCTTTGGCTCGATGCGGCGGAGATGCTTCGGTCCACACCGCTCCATCTTGGTTAATGACGGCCCTTGCAGAAATAATCTCCGAGGTTCGTGGCACACTCGGGGTTGGCGTTGAGGTTCTCACATACCCTACGATATTAGTTCAACTCCCCAACGGCAACGACGGCCTCCCCGCGGTCGTGGGTGTTTTGTACTATCACGGTATCCGAGGCTCAAAACTTGGTCTTGGTGCCGCGGTTTCCGGTTTGTTTGGCGTTTCTAGCCCCTTGTCTCCCGAAGTCGCTCTACGCAATGCTGAGAAAACCTAGTTTGAGAAGTACTCAAGGGGGGTGCGGAGTTGCCCCGACATCCGCTTCTTTTTCTTTGCAGTCACAGAATTTGGAACTCTCGGCCGCCACGCCACGGCTTTCTTGACGGAGTATGTTGTGAGATCCCCGTGGTGGGCATGATAATGGACACATCCGTACGTCGTACTCCGGGGGAGTCTTGGCCCTACTATCTCACCAATAGTGGATGTACTGCGGGAGCCCGTTGCTCGGGCAGTACGAGGGTATATATACATATGAGATATATCCCCAATGGGTACCGACTTTTCGGCGCGGTACTTGGTTACGGCGTACGGCTCCGGACACGGAGGTGGCGGGTTCGATTCCCGGTGATGGCATTTCCGTGTAACCCTTCGACAGGCTATGGGCCCTCCGCGTATGACGCGGGTTTGTAGGGTTTGACCGGAGTCGATGGGATGGTGTCCATTAGGGGGAGTGTTGTGAGATCCCCGTGGTGGGCACGATAATGGAAACATCCGTACGTTGTACTCCGGGGGAGTCTTGGCCCTACTTCCTAGCCAGTAGTGGATGTACTGCGGGAGCCCGTTGCTCGGGCAGTACGGGGGTATATATATGAGATATATATCCTCAATGGGTACCGACTTTTCGGCGCGGTACTTGGTTACGGCGTACGGCTCCAAACACGGAGGTGGCGGGTTCGATTCCCGGTGATGGCATTTCCGTGTAACCCTTCCACAGGTTATGGGCCCTCCGCGTATGACGCGGGTTTGTAGGGTTTGACCGGAGTCGATGGGATGGTGTCCATTAGGGGGAGTGTTGTGAGGTCCCCGTGGTGGGCATGATAATGGACACATCCGTACGTCGTACTCCGGGGGAGTCTTGGCCCTACTATCTCGCCAATAGTGGATGTACTGCGGGAGCCCGTTGCTCGGGAAGTACGAGGGATGGACACATCCGTACGTCGTACTCCGGGGGAGTCTTGGCCCTACTATCTCGCCAATAGTGGATGTACTGCGGGAGCCCGTTGCTCGGGCAGTACGAGGGTATATATATGAGATATATCCCCAATGGGTACCGACTTTTCGGCGCGGTACTTGGTTACGGCGTACGGCTCCGGACATGGAGGTGGCGGGTTCGATTCCCGGTGATGGCATTTCCGTGTAACCCTTCCACAGAGTAAGCGAAGCAGGCAGCCGCCTCTAAAGGGATGCATGTGGGCAAGTTGTTGGCCTCATGGCGCCGAAAGTTCTCTCTCGCCGTCCATGTTGCCCACGTAGACAACGTCTTGCGCGGTTTGTCCGCCGCCGCAGACGATGTGGAGGCCGCTTCTTCCTCGGTTGGGATGCCTTCTTCTGCCACGGCGCTCTTCACCCGCGCCATGGGCCGCAAGCGTCACCCCCGTGCTTCCTCGAGCGGCGAGTGAGGCGCCGCTTGTCGCCTCAACGTGTTGCATTCTCGGCGTTGCCTAGGAATTTCTTTAGTTGAATTTGCTAGTTTTATGCACAATGTAGTGCTTTCCTTTTGCCGTGCTTTGGATTACGTGATCCTCTTTTGTCACTCTTGCCCTTTTGCTACCCGTTCCTTTTTCCCTGTCCGGACTCATATTGTTCTTCTTGTAATCAAAGCATTTTCTTGTCACGTGAAAATTGTAATAAATACATGTATATTATATATATGTATTGCACCCCCGGGCTATATATGGACCTTTTTTTAACTAAATCAGTGTGTGATCCATCAGTTTGCAATAAAGCTAAATCCGGCTACTTCGAACCACTAGCACCTCCAACAAATGTTGCAGAAGTCGGTCCGGTTCACCTCTCCAACTGTCCGTCCGTGTCGCTCCTATAACTTCGTCATCGCCACAATGATTGTCCATGTTAGCGAAGTAGCGGCAATAGGGGCGTCGCTTGTCAGTACATTTCTATGTGTCCCGTGGCTTGAACTTTCGGCGCTCGCTACAACGCGCGCTGCCGCACTCACTCCCTAAACATTATATACAATAAATTGTCGCGGACTCTATTGAATGGCCGTCCATTATATTGATCGTGACAGTCGTTCTGCGTGCGCTACTCTTCGCATTGTTGCTTATAGATGTGTAACTTTGTTTTGGCCACACTGGCATGAATGAGGTGGGTAGGGGCGTAGGGCGCGCCGTGGTCGCTCCCCGCATCTTAGGTATCGAGCGATATTTGGAGTAGTAGGAAGGCCTGTGCTTGAGGGAAGTTGTTGTGTGAAGCTGGTCGATAGCTTCAAGATGGCGATTCAAGACGAGGAAAGTATTGAGCGACTCGCCCATATGAGCATTAGTTGCCTTGCACTTCCCTTTCACCGGGAAAGTTAGGGCTTCAACGACCATAATAACGACATCGGATTCATTCAAGTTGGCTGCATGTGGTAGTAGATTGAAAGCGATTATGATTTTATTCGAGAGTTTGAGATTGTTAGCAGCCATATGCTTTTTAGAAGGGTTAATGGTGAGATGTTTCGTATAATCAAGTACGAGCTGACGGGGGCGAGCGCCGTCGTAGAAGTTGGCTAGAAGTGCAGTTCGCAAGTCTTGATTTGAATCGAAACGAGTGATAACGCGGACTGCGGGAATACGTTCTCGTTGTAGCATGGGTAATTCGTGAGGAAGGTTATTGAAGCGAGCGCGAGCGACGGAGTCCGCAACGATTTGGCGGAAGATGAAGGTTTCTCGATGCCGATCCCATGTCTTGTCCTCAAACTTTTCATCGACGATGAAGATAAACCGCTTAGTAGCTGCAAGGTCTTGTTGGTCGCTGTGTTGGTCGTTGCGCGGGATATCGGTAAAAGGAGGAGATGTCAACATTTTAAGGAGCGGGATTTTATTCGCGTTGGCCGTAGTGAGTTGAGCAGCAATTAGGCCGACGTCTATGGGCTTACAGCCTACAACAGGGCTTGCTAGAGTCGCGGGAGCAACAAATAGCGGTGTAGCGTTGCCTGAAGGAGCGGAATGGGCCGAAAGAGTGGCACGAGTGGTCGGCGTAGTAAAATGAAGCGCGACTAGAAGTCGATTTTTTCCAATCAGAGGAGGGTAGAGGCTCGATAAGTTAGGTGTTCATGCCTGAACCGAAAGAGAATCTGAAACCAATAATATATCTAGCAATTTTGAAGGCAAATGCAATGAGTTTTGGCGAAGATAATGGATTTTTTGCAGGCAATGGAAACGTTTTGAAAGCTTTGGATCGGTGCAATGATTTATGCACATCTGGTTGGTTGAGGATAAGCGTGATACAGAATTATCTAAGGTGTTACGGATTTGTGTGGATCGTAGATGGGATGTTTAATGTCGTATCATTGTACGAATGTAACTGGCGGTGTCGGTATGAGATAGGATTGATACGCGGAGGTTGACGTCATGTTTATTAATGGTATACTTGCTTGGTTACGTGTCAAGTTGTATTGCATGCACATGGCTGCGTTGCTGGTAATGAGATGGGTCTTGGTGTAGACCAAACAAAAGAGGTGGTATGTTAGAGTTACACGGAGGTCGGGCCGCCCCACAAGGGGGCCGGCTGTGGTGACTAATGAAGTGTGAGGAGAGAGATGGCGGCCGGCGAAGGCACCGGCAAGGCCGGCCGACCGCCACTAATAGGGAATAGAGTACCGCTAATGGTACAACACTAAGTACTAGGATGACAAATAGCCACCTTGTATATAAACACTAGGCAACGGGATGCTAGTGCTAACACCCCCCCTCAAGGTAGCCGAGGTCTTGGCGTCGTCCTAGCTTGCGTCGAGGAAGGTGCCATCTTGGTCGAAGGTGTAGTGCGTGTAGCGTGTGTCTCAGGCAGGGTAGGTGTAGCGACATGCGCTCACAAGAACGTGCCGCTACCGGCGAGTTACCGATATGAAGCGGTTCCAAATGTAATGTGTAATGAACTATTTTGACATGAAGCGGGAAAAACTGTCCACGGGCGAATTAGCCGACGCATGAGAGCGACCGGCGAGGAAGAAGCAAAGCCAACAAGGCCGTTAGGAGCGTGTAGGCAGGCAAAAACATAGACGGGTGCTCGTGTTGACTCCCCCCTTTCGCCGTGGGAAAGTTAAGCTCCTCGCTAAGTTAGGTGAGCGTTGCGGCGTTGCCTCGGGAAAAAACAATAACATTACTAATGAAAGTACGCACGGGCCGAATTTTCGCGGGTCGGTCTTAAAAACCAAATCCGGTCGAGAGCATCGGTAGGCTAGGTAAGACTGGAAGCTGGGTGGGGCGAGCGTGGCGCCGGGCGCTTTACACACCCTCTTCTCCTACGTGGTAGATGGTAGGACAATCGTGGGCAACCTGCTCGAAGGCGAAGCGTGGTGTCGGTTGGACGATGAATTACTAGCGTGACGCCGAGCGCTTTACACACGCTCTACTCTTTTTTACGTGGGAGTAGGTAGGACTAGCGTGGCGCCGAGCGCTTTACACACGCTCTTCTCTAGTGTAACTTGGTGGAGGGCCCATAATAACCTGTTAGAGTTGGGAACGGATAGTTACACGGAGGTCGGGCCGGCCCCACAAGGGGGCCGGCTGTGGTGACTAGAGAAGTGAGAGGAGAGAGATGGCGGCCGGCGAAGACACCGGCAGTGCCGGCCGACTGCCACTACTAGGGAATAGAGTACCGCTAATAGTACAACATTAAGTACTAGGATGTCAAATAGCTACCTTGTACATAAACACTAGTCAACGGGATGCTAGTGCTAACATGGTCGACACGGCTCAGAAAAGGAGAAGACATCCGAGGGATGACGGAATATGGAATTGTACTTGTTGAGTCTATACGGCCAAGGCAAGCAAAAACGAGCCTCGGAAGGTCGATCGAGTGAGGTCGTACATGTGTGGTTGTAATCTTGTGCAAGATATCTCGCCAAAGATCTACTTTTGTTCCCTTTCGACGTTTTTGGGGGGATGTCCGGCGAGAATTCATGCAACGTCTTTCCGCTTCTCTTCATGGTACTCTGGGTTCCTATCGTCGCGATGCTTTGCAAGAAGGCATTTTGTTGATGTTGTGGCATGCCTTCCTATTCCTCGGGCTTTTCGTATTTTTTCCTCCTTGCTCCATTTTGCTTGGTGATTTTCACTGCTTTTTCTTGTTGAAATGTTGTTTTCGTCTAAAAAAATATTGTCGAGTCTGTTTCATAGAGACAGGTCCAATATGTCACTAAGGGTTATCAGTGAATTGCCCGCATATGTCAGTATATATGTAATATTATAATCCAGCATCATCATGAATGGTATGATAGCATGTTTTCATGTTCCTCGGGCTTAGGGCTTAGGTTGCTCACGCGGACAACGTCTTGCGCGGTTTGTCCGCCGTTGCGGACGGCGTGGAGGCCGCTTCTTCCTCGGCTAGGATGCCTTCTCATGCCACGGCGCTCTTCACCCGCGCCATGGGCAGCAAGCGTCCCCGTGCTTCCTCGAGTGGCGAGTGAGGCGCTGCTTGTCGCCTCCACGTGTTGCTTTTTCGGCATGGCCTAGGAGTTCCTTTAGTTTAATCTCCTAGGTTTAGCACAATGTAGTGCTTTCTTTTTGCCGTGCTTTGGATTCCGTGATCCTCTTTTCACTCTTGCCCTTTTGTTTCCTCTCCCACTTTCCCTGTCCATGCTCATCTTGTTCTTCTTGTAACTATATTATTCGGGCTTATGTTTTTTCCTCCTTTCTTCTTTTTGCTTGGTGGCCTCCGCTGCTTTTTCTTGTAAGAAATTGTGATATTAGCATGTGCTGAAGCTGGTACTGTACGTCGTACGATGCAGTGATGGACATACACATGATAATCCTTAATAATGGCGGGAATAAGCGCCTGCTGGGCGGCATTTTCATTCATGTGTACATTTATGAACAATCCATCCAATAGTAGCACGAGCACGTAGCCTTTGCCAATACACCCCAGCATCCAAGTTACTATAATCGGAAACGGCCAAGCTCATTAGCTACGACTGTGCCACTTCGTTCTTTGACTACCCTACCTAGGCAGTGATATTTCTCTGAAGGGGGGCTATATGCCGACCTAGCTTGGCTGTCGACAGTCACAGTAAGGCATGGAGCTGGGCGCTGAGGACACCGCCAATCGGTTATTCACAGCTGGCGGGAATAATAACGACGACGAGCAGCACCCCTCCCTCGAGGCCTCTATCTTCTCTACTCCTGTGCAGGGGCGCGGCTTAACGTCAGTACGGCGACGCGTCACTGTGGGATCCGAAGATCTGGACTCTGCATGTGAAACTACACCGCTAGGAGGGCGTAGAAGGACGGCATCCTCCGGTAGCCTCTGCTCTTGCGATGAGGGCCTCAATGACGTCGCGGACGCAGGAAGTACGGGTACTTCGCCCCGAAAGGGAAACACCGGCGGCACCAGTAGCGGCATTAACCGCAGCCGGCGATACTGCGTTTGCGGACGACCTTTAGCCGTGCTCTTCCTCGCTCAGGCCACCACATTTTTGGCACTTGTGCTCACGTGGGCGCTTTTTCCGTTCGCCTCCTTAGGCCCAGGTGCGAAACCCGCCTGTTTCAGCCGTTACACCGTTCAGCACCGCTCCACGTCAGTACAATGTACCCACGGCAAATAATTAATATCGTCACCGCCGTAACACTCTGTACAGCGCGTCGTCGCGACTTTCCTCTTACCCACCGTCCGTTTACTGAGCTTCCGACGCACGACCCACCTAATTTCGCCAGGCGTGACGGAATCGAATAAGGAAAAGGCTCGATGGATGGGGGTCTGGAGCGCGACCGTGGTGCTCGACGGGTTTTCCAACGCCGAGGGCGGTTTTGGGCAACAGGACGCCGAAGTCTTCGCAGCGGCCGTGTCCGCTCTAGCGGACGTGCCTCACAGCGACGTGGCAGCTCTCAACTGGCACTTTGAGGCCACGAGTCTGGCGGCTCAGGGGAGGGGCACTGGGGCGGAGGAGCTGTGCGTTGGGTTTGTCGTGGAGCTAGGGACGGATATATCACCGCGCGCTGAGGCGTTGTACGCCGCGTTGAGTGATGCCGATGCATTGTTAGCGCGGCTTCGAGAGTATGGGCTGCATGCCACGGGCGCGCACATGGCGTATGCCTCAACTGGGATCGTGGCACAGCCTGGCGTCTGGGAGCCGCGCTACCACTGGCGGATAGGGAGCAACGAGGGCGAGTTGCCTTGGGAGAGCGGTGATGAAGGGGAGTCGGATGACGACCTGGACATGGCTTCACTGCAGATAGACGTGGTGTTCAATGGGTTTGGGCGCCTGGGGCGCCGGCTGGCTGACAACTCACAGCGAACCAACCCCGAGGATGTGACGGCTATGTATGTGCGCGTTCGTCGCTGCGCGAGCGTGGAGCTGTGCCCTGGCGCAGGGGTGACCCCGGTGCCCTCCCTTTACCCAAACATTGTGGGTGACACAGCCTACGTGGCGCTCCATCGAGTGTTCACCCAAGATGGCGTAGACAGGTGGACAGGGCGCATCGGGAGCTTGCCACCTGATGACCTCTCGACTGGATCTCACACGCGCGTGTACGTGGACGCGCTGTCCGCTGCGCTACAGGGCGTGAGCAGTGCTGTGGAGGGATTCAACGACCAAACCTTCGCACAAGCGCTGCGTGCCCAGGATGGGTTGCTACTGTACTCAGGGGCTTCAGGTGCTATCACGTTGATGTCCAGGCGAGTCGTTGCCACAACACGTGTGTTGGTGGTGCTGAAGGAGGTGGCGGACTCACATTTTCACACCATTGGAGTCTTCACGCCTTCACCCACCCCAGCCCCCACCCCCTACCCCACGCGCGCCCCGACCCCGCCTCCCACCCCCGGAGCCACCACTCACCCCCCAGCCCCAGATGGCACCACCGCCCCTCCCGCTCCCGGACCAACCACACCGCCCCCCTCACCCGGACCCACATCCACCCCATCTGGTAGCACGCAACCCCCATCTCCCGGAGCCAGCACGACACCCCCCGCCCCTGGCCCCACCACCACCCCATCGGGAGGTGTCCTCCCGCCATCTCCTGGCGCTACTACCTCACCCCCAGCCCCTGGCCCAAGCACGTCACCTCCTTCACCTGGTCCCACAACGAGTCCGTCCGGAAGCACCCCCTCTCCCGGAGTGTCTACAACTCCTCCAGCCCCTGGACCTACATTGACTCCCTCTTTAAGCACCCATCCCCCGACCCCCGGAGCAAGCACAACACCCCACGCGCCTTCCCCTACCTCACCAGCGCCACCCTCTGATGGCTACTGCTCTTACAGCGGCTGCACTGGTGTCCCCGAGGGCGGCGAGTGGTGCAACCAGGACCGTGCCTCCTGTGAACAATGTGGCGGAGAGTACCGATGGTGCACCCCTGACGATGACATTCTCCCCCCAGGCTGCACCACCTTCCTTTTTTGGTGGGACAAGTGTGGGGGCGGCGACAGCGACTGGTCGTCGTATTGCTGCAAGGCAGATGCTACCTGTGTGTACAGCACCCCATACTACAGCCAGTGCGTCCCTTCTGTCAGCCCCACGCCATCTCCAACCGGGACGCTCCCGCCCTGTCCTATTACACCGCCACCACTTCCTCCAGCTCCCACCAATGATCCATCGACAACACCTATTGCGGTCGCTTCCACCACTCCCGCCCCGCCTTCCAACGGGTACTGCACCTTCAGTGGGTGCACTGGTGTCCCCGAGGGTGGCGCGTGGTGCAACCAAGATAGCTTGCACTGCCAGCAGTGTGGTGGAGGGTACCGATGGTGCACACCCAATGACGACGTTCTTCCCCCTGGCTGCAGTACGTTTCTGTACTGGTGGGACCAGTGTGGGGGTGGTAACAGCGACTGGTCCTCCTACTGCTGCAAGGGCGGCGCTACGTGTGTGTACAGTAGCCCCTCCTATAGTCAATGCATCCCATCCTCCAACCCTACCCCGTCTTCCACGGGTACATCTACACCGATCTCCACAATGACGCCGGCCCTCACCCCGGCACCGACGACAGCTCCTGCTACATTCGCCCCCACCACGCCAGGATCACCCTCGGGCGGGTACTGTTCTTACACTGGCTGCCGTGGTTTCCCAGAGGGTGGTGCTTGGTGTAACCAAGACAGCTCCTACTGTGCGCGTTGTGGAGGTGGATATCGTTGGTGTACCCCTACGGACGACGTTCTTCCCCCGGGTTGTACCACCTTCCTATACTGGTGGGACCAGTGTGGGGGTGGCGACAGCGACTGGTCGTCCTACTGTTGCAAGGCGGATGCTACCTGTGTTTACAGCAACCCATACTACAGCCAGTGCATCCCCTTCTTCGATGGCGCACTGCATCCAACAGCTGCGCCCACACCCTCACCTACAGTTGCGCCCGCTCATACTCCGGCGAACTCTCCAACCACCGCCCCTGCCACGCATGCTCCTACCTCTTCAACGCCCAACTCGGACGGCTACTGCTCCTACAGTGGCTGCCGTGGTTTCCCCGAGGGTGGCTCGTGGTGCAATCAAGACAGCTCCTACTGCGCGCGGTGCGGCGGAGGGTACCGTTGGTGCACGCCAGAGGACGACATTCTCCCCCCGGGTTGTACAACCTTTCTATATTGGTGGGACCAGTGTGGGGGTGGCGACAGCGACTGGTCCTCTTATTGCTGCAAAGCGGACGCGACATGTGTATACAGGAACCCGTACTACAGCCAGTGCCTCCCATTTTTCAATGCTTCCCCGTCAACAAGGTCGCTAGCACTTTCTTCTCCAACAGCGCCCACGCCCGCGCCCACTCCTGGTCCCGCAAAAGTCCAACCTACTCCTCCATCTGCAGGGCTTGCAATGGTAGCTCCCTCGCCACCAGCACCAAACACCGACGGGTACTGCACCTTCAGTGGGTGCACTGGTGTCCCCGAGGGTGGCTCGTGGTGCAACCAAGACAGCTCCTACTGTGCACAGTGTGGTGGTGGGTATCGGTGGTGCACTGCTGCGGACGAAATTCTCCCCCCTGGTTGCACCACCTTTCTGTACTGGTGGGACAAGTGTGGCGGTGTCGACAGGGACTGGTCTTCCTACTGCTGCAAAGGCGGCGCCACGTGTGTTTACAGCAGCCGTTGGTACAGCCAGTGCATCCCATTCTACGATGGCACTCCATCTCCAACGACACCCCATCCGACACCATCGACCTCACCCACTCCTTCCCCAACTGCGGCCCCCACCGCAGCGCACACCTCAACCCCATCGATACCCCCGACCACACCGGTGCCGACCTCAAGCGGGTACTGCACCTACAGCGGGTGCACTGGTGTCCCCGAGGGTGGACCCTGGTGCAATCAAGACAGCACCTACTGTGCGCGGTGTGGTGGAGGTTACCGATGGTGCACACCGGAGGATGAGATTCTGCCACCTGGTTGCACCACCTTTCTTTATTGGTGGGACAAGTGTGGCGGCGGCGACAGCGACTGGTCCTCCTACTGCTGCAAGGCGGGCGCCACTTGTGTTTACAGCAACCCATACTACAGCCAGTGCATCCCCTTCTTCGATGGTGCCTTACACCCAACAGCCGCGCCCACGCTCTCCCCGACTACTGCCCCTACTCCAGCCCACCAGACTTCCCCGACAACGGCCCCTGCAACGCTTGCTTCCACCGCCGCGCCAAGCGCAGAGGGCTACTGCTCCTACAGTGGCTGCCGTGGTTTTCCCGAGGGCGGTGCGTGGTGCAACCAAGACAGCACCTACTGTGCGCGGTGTGGCGGAGGGTACCGCTGGTGCACCCCAGAGGACGAAATCCTTCCACCAGGCTGCACCACCTTCCTGTATTGGTGGGACCAGTGTGGAGGTGTCGGCAGTGACTGGTCGTCTCACTGCTGCAAGGCGGACGCAATCTGTGTGTACAGGAACCCGTACTACAGTCAGTGCCTTCCCTTCTTCAACCCCACACCCTCTCCCACAGGCGCACTTCCACCGTCAACTACCCCCGCGCACTCTTCCACGCCATCTCCCACCACGGCTTACGTCACTCCGGTGCTGAACCCTGCCGGCTACTGCTCGTTCAGCGGCTGCCGCGGTGTGTCCGAGGGAGGCGCCTGGTGCAATCAAGATAGATCGCAGTGCGAGCAGTGTGGCACAGGGCATCGCTGGTGCACGCCAGAGGATGATGTTCTCCCCCCTGGCTGCACCACCTTCCTGTTTTGGTGGGACCAGTGTGGGGGGGGCGACAACGATTGGTCGTCGCACTGCTGCAAGGCAGACGCCACATGTGTATACAGGAATCCATCCTTGAGTCAGTGCCTCCCTGCCCATGATGCGCCCCTAACCTGCCTACCAGTAGATTCACCTGCCACACCTGCTCCGACATCAACGCCCTCAAGCACTCACCCACCGTCCCCGGGAGTAACCTCACCACCGCCAACCCCGGGTGCTACTCTAACCCCCGTAAGCACCCATCCCCCGACCCCGGGAGCAAGCACAACACCGCTCGCGTCACCTCCTCCCCCATCGGACGGGTACTGCTCCTACAGCGGCTGCGATGGCGACCCCGAGGGCGGTGCGTGGTGCAACCAAGACAGCTCCTACTGTGCGCAGTGTGGTGGAGGGTACCGCTGGTGCACCCCAGAGGATGACATTCTGCCACCTGGTTGCACCTCCTTTCTATACTGGTGGGATCAGTGTGGGGGCGGCGACAGCGACTGGTCCTCCTACTGCTGCAAGGCAGATGCTACCTGTGTATACAGCAGCCCATACTACAGCCAGTGCATCCCCTTCTATACCCCTGGCACGAATCCAACAGCATCACCGACCCCCTCCCCTACGACAGCGCCCAGTCACACACCGGCTCCCACTCCAGCCCACCCTGCCGCTCCAACCACCTCATCGCCGAGCCCAAACGGCTACTGCACCTACAGCGGCTGCCGTGGTTTCCCCGAGGGCGGTGCGTGGTGCAATCAAGACAGCTCTTATTGTGCGCAGTGTGGCGGTGGGTACCACTGGTGCACACCCAACGACGATGTGCTTCCGCCGGGTTGCACCACCTTTCTCTTCTGGTGGGATCAGTGTGGGGGTGTCGGCGGTGACTGGTCCTCCTATTGCTGCAAGGCAGGCGCCACATGTGTGTTCAGAAACCCGTCGTACAGCCAGTGCATTCCCTTCTACAATGGCGACCCATCTACAGGCGCACCCACACCCTCCCTGGCCCCCACACCAGCGGAACCCACCACTCCGTCGACAGGTCCATCGACAGTTGCCCCAACATCGCCAGCGCCCAGCTCTGACGGATACTGCTCTTACAGTGGATGTGACGGTGTGCCTATTGGCAGCTCTTGGTGCAACCAGAACAGCTACAACTGTGGACTCTGTGGTGGAGGCTACCGCTGGTGCACCCCAGAGGACGACATCCTTCCACCAGGCTGCACCACCTTTCTGTATTGGTGGGACCAGTGTGGGGGCGGCGACAGCGACTGGTCCTCCTACTGCTGCAAGGCGGACGCAATCTGTGTATACAACAACCCATTCTACAGCCAGTGCATCCCCTTCTTCGACTATGGCACACCACCAACAGGGGCGCCCACCCCCGCGCTCAGTCACACACCTCTCCCCACCGCTCCAACGACCGCCCCTGTCACGCATGTGCCCACCACGACAACGCCCAGAACCGACGGATACTGCACCTACAGCGGCTGCCGTGGCGTCCCCGAGGGTGGCGCGTGGTGCAACCAAGACAGCTCCTACTGCGCGCGGTGTGGCGGAGGGTACCGCTGGTGCACGCCAGAGGACGACATTCTGCCCCCAGGGTGCACCACCTTCCTGTATTGGTGGGACCAGTGTGGAGGCGGCGACAGCGATTGGTCGTCTCACTGCTGCAAAGCGGACGCAACATGTGTATACAGAAACCCGTCGTACAGTCAGTGCACCCCCGTCTTCAGCCCTACACCGTCTCCCACAGGGCCACCTTCACCCTCCCCCACCACCACGCCCCTACACACCCCTTCCCCCACCGCTGCCCCAATCACCAACCCCGCGCTCTCTGCGACCAGCACGCCACCCCCGACGCCTAGCCTCACCAGCACACCAGCCGGGACAATGCACCCACCTGGACCAGCAGCAACCTCATCACCACCTGGGCCTCACCAAACAAGTACACCAGGTGGGACCACTCACCCGCCCGGACCGTCAGCAACCTCGCCCCCACCTGGACCTGACCCTACGAGTACGCCACCCGGGAACAACCAGCCTCCTGGACCGTCAGCGACCTCGCCCCCGCCTGGACCTTTTCCAACAAGTACACCACCCGGGAGCACCCACCCGCCGGGACCGTCAGCCACCTCACCACCACCTGGACCTCACCCTACGACTTCACCGCCCGGGAACAACCACCCGCCCACACCCTCCCCTACGTCCACTCCTGCGCCACCCCTCCCCGACACTAAAAAGTGTCGCAATATCAATGCGTGCGTGAGAAAGTCAGGGACCGACTACACGGATCCGCTGTTGCAGTGGGACATGAAGAATGGGCGCAGCTTCGTGGCTGTGCCAGCGCAGGACAGTTGTTGCCTGTGCGAGTACGCGCACCTTTGTTTCTTCAGGGACGGGACGACGGTGCATAACGACCAGACAGCGTATAACACGTTGAGCAGCAAGGAAAGGAACTGGTGCAACGCTCTGCAGTATCACTTTGACAGCCTTTTTGGTTTCGATGCGGGCTATATCGCCGCGGGCGGGATAACGTGCACAACGGCACGCGACGGCCACGTGAGTCACTAGATAGCTTCCATTAAGCGCGGCTTCTCTTTTTAATTTGTCTATACAAAACTATGTTTCCTGCGAGATGGCGACATATCGCCCTCGACCCGGCAGCATAGCTGTAACTATACATCTTCCCCCTCCTCGCGTCCAGTCTTTTGCCTTGGGCGACCTCTTGTATTGCGTCTACATTCGCATCGTGCCAAACATGAACAATGCGCAAGGCTATCCGATAGTCGCGGACATGGGGAAATTAAGCAACCGCAGGAGCACGACCACCATAAACAACATCTTGTGGGTATGACCCGAGAATAAGTGCCATGGAGGAAAGTCGACACAAATTGCATCAACTCGCGGCGAAAGGGAATCCACGTTGACTACTTAACGCACACGGTAGTGGGCAGTGTGGTCATAAGGCCTACGGCGGAGACTTATCCGAACTGCATGAGACCCATACGAGGTGGGAAGTAGCGTTGACCAACCAATGTGACTGCTAAGCAACGTACGGTCCAAGAGTTTGCATGTAAAAGGAGCAAGACGACCACCGCCCGCGATGGCAATGGGGTTATAAACCCTAAACCAGCAGCTCGGCTCGAAATTTGGATGTTGCAATCAAATTTCCTTTACTCAGCTGCACATGCAAAGGCTCTCGGGAAAGAAAGTGACCCCCCCCCCCCCCCCACACACACACCCGGGCGCAGAGCGTGAGAGTTCACGTGCTCGCTCGTAAGAGTATCTATCAAATGCCGATGCGGGTGTGCAAAGTCGAACCATGCCACGTCACGAGGCCGCGCATGCGAGTTGACACCTTAAATGTGATGCCGAATATCCATTTTCATATGCACAACGGATGCAGTGTTTGATACTATAACAGCAATTGTATTTTGCTGGATTGTGCAGTGGCCTTGCTCGGAAGACCGTGAAACGATGGACAAACGACGGCGGTAGTAATGGCACGTATGCCATTGATGAACTTTTATCATGTTAATGTACTCTTGATGTGGTCCGAGGATGGGTCATCCCAAAGGCAAATTAGCCGATTAAGATTTAAGGCGGAACATAAAACGAACAACAACATCAACTTCCGGAACAGCCCGGCGTGTTCTACGCGGACAATGCTTGCTCGCGCTTGTGCGAGAGGCCACCAATGATAGCCGACCAACTAAAGATGTCATTAGCGGTGGTGACTACACACATATACTTCCCGCGCGCGGGTACACGCAATATATGAAGCTTTAGCCCCGTAAGCATACGCGTCTTAAACACGGCAGTGGTCTAGTTTGATCGCTCCCACTTTAGTAGCCGGCGTTGTCGTCACTTGCAAAAGCTCCCGCACTTTATCTCAGCTTATAATACAAGTATCTCGAGTGTATATTCATATGGCGCGACTATCCCGTGCACATGGAAGGTGGGTTTGGTAACCTTTAGATTTGGATCAAGCTGACCATATGTTCATCTTATTATTATCTTATTTTGTAAAACCACTTTTCTAAGCACGACGCCAACAACTCAAAATTGGAATAGTTTTGTTCTTACTAAAAACTGTAGTTTAATTTTACGAGTCTAACAATAATCATTTTAGTGTTGTTGGAGAGGTCTGACGGGAGCTCCCTCGGTGTGCGCCTATTGCTCTTAAATCGCATTTCCTTTTCACCGTCCATAATACCACCATCGCGCGCGGATGCCATACGTTTCTTCACTCGCGATCGAGGTAGGTGAGTAGGTCGGACCATCACTATTGAACCATGCAAACACAGTTAGTGTGGAAGATAACTTACGCAAACGTAGTTACTGTCACAGTCCCGCAAACGGAACAGTTACGGCGACAACCAGCCTACAGGCGTGGTGTCGGGACAAAAGAAGTGTGAGAGCTGTAGCCTAGCGACAGCTCTGTACCGAGTCAAACAGTTTGTCGGTATGTCCGATCTAGACATGTACTAATCATATCTAGAGTAGCTTACAGTAGCTATCTGCAACTAATACGTATGCGGTATTACTTACAACACTCCCCCTCCAGGTAGCTACGGGATGAAGCGTTGCATCGGGTCTTGTTCTCCAAGGATCGCACTTCGGTGTCTTGCCAGTGCAGGTCCTGGGAGGAGTTTGGTGAGCATGTCAACGTCGGCAAAGCCTGTGAGTTGGAGGCTGTGGTCCAGGCCCCCCCCCCAACGTCAGGCGCATGTCGATGGTGCCATGAAGGTCGCGGAGGACCTTTTGCAGAGCGTGCCAATGTGCCTCCGTGGGTGAGGCTTGGGCGGAGCCAAGGATGCGCAAGACCGTGGAGACAGCGGGGCGCGTGCAGACGGGGGCGTAGTGGGGGCTGCCCAAGAGACTGGGGTGGACGTCTGGGTCAAAGTCGGGGGTTGCGTGTGTCGGTCGGCCGATGACTATGGGGTCAATGGTGGGGCGACGACGGCCACGGGGGGTGTGGTCGCCACGCTGGGCTGGGGAAGAATGCTGTCCATGGAAGACAAGAGGTGGGCCACCGGGAAAGGGAGAGCGGCCGGCCATGGAAGGCGGCGGGGCGTACGGATGCGGGTGGTCACGGGAGGGGGGGACGCCGTGAGAGGGCGCCTCCGGGATGAGAGGTATGGGGTGGTGAAGGGCATATCCAGCGGGGGGGTAGGGGGAGGGTGGCGGGAGTTGTTCAACCGCGATGTCGTGACGCGAGGGGTCGCGGTGTAGGGCAGAATCAGCGGGGGGGTATTGGGGGGGTGGTTGGAGGTGTTCAACCATGAGCTCGGGACGCGAGGGCTCGCGGTGCGCATCGGGACGGCGCTGTGCGACGGCGGGGTCGCCAACAGGAGCTCCAGCGGTAGCAGCAGACAAGGCCGACTATGCGTCCGGTGGGGCGTAGCTTGGCTCGGGATGCACAAGCAGGGGGAGGGTGTGCACGTCGTGGCTGTCCCGAAAGTGTCCGAGCTGAGCATCGTGGCGGCGCTGAGCGATAGGGGGGTGCGGATTAGCACCCGCAGCAGCAACAGCAGCAATGGCGGCCGACCGCGAGTCGAGGTACGCTTCAAGGCGCGTCATTTGCTCAAGGAGCAGCGCGAGAATACCCTGGGTGGTATCGAGATTGCTATGCTGAGAGCCTGGGTCAGGGGAATCAAGAGGTGAAACAGGCGGAGTTTTCGGCGCCATTTCGACAGAGGGCGAAAAAGAAAGAGCTGAATAAAAAACACGCAGTGGTAAAAACCGCTAGCCGGACTCGTGCCTTACAGCGGTTTCAAAGAGACGGCTTGATGCCCGCCGACCCCTCGGCATGTAGCCCCGGGGTGTCTCAGAGCACCTTCTTTGTATCCTCCACCCAGTGTGGGGCACAAGTCGAGGCCAAGGCCAGGACAGGTGGAGCGCTGCGCTGGCGGCTGAGTCGCTAAGATAATATAAAAATAAAAAAGGTAAGCTACGGCTCGCGTGCAACCTGTGGATGCGTATTCACCCGACAGTGCGCCCCCCCGTTCTCGAGCTTGGACCTGTGTGCACCCTGTCCACACACGACGAGTGCGTCGGTGTGGGTGGCAGGCTATCGCCGTCGAGTGGCTGACTTAAGAGGGGTGGTGGCGGGTTTTAAATCGCAGTTTATACTGGCGATACCGCCGACTACAAGTTGAAAGTACTAGTTGTCTATAGAAACTTGCCTTCTGCGGGAGAGCTGTCGATCGCAGCTCGCCGAACCAGGTTGTCGCGCGTGAGTGACGTGAGGCGAGGGCCCATAACCTATTGAACCATGCAAACACATTTAGTGTGGAAGATAACTTACGCAAACGTAGTTACAATCACAGTCCAGCAAACGGAACAGTTACGGCGACAACCAGCCTAAAGGCGTGGTGTCGGGACAACACAAGTGTTAGAGCTGTAGCCTAGCGACAGCTCTGTACCGAGTCAAACAGTTTATCGGTATGTCCGATCTAGACATGTACTAATCATATCTAGAGTAGCTTACAGTAGCTATCTACAACTAATACGTATGCGGTATTACTTACAACAATCACGCGCCTTTAAAACTACAACCTCGAGCATTGAGCGGCGCGCCAATGGGATTCCATGGCCTATCGCGTCATACTAGGGAGCCGCTCGTGGGTGTTTTGTGTTTTGTTGACGATTTCACGGCATGTGTATTGTGGATGTCGTCACACATTTTCACATCATATGTTTTAAAACAAAACTTAAACGGTAAATTGTGATTACCATGATGCGTGTATTGTAAGCTTCCGCATTAAAGTACACTAAACATCGATGTATTCATGGGATCATTATTATGCATCGGGCGCATCAATGCGCCAATTAATTATTGTTATTTTATTTCATCAATTCATCCATGAATTAGTGTCGATTTAAATCTATGCATTTGTGGATTAGTTGCCTAATTAATCAATGCATGCAAAAATTACTGGCGTATTTAATATATGCACTCCGAATTAACTAGACAATTCTGGGACATCGGTCGCATCGATGCATCCCGTTTGATATTCGCGAATAAGATTACTTTAGAAGTATACCGCAATGCAGTCTCGCTAACCTATATACACGGCTATCATCCGGTCATAATCCGGCTGCTAAGTATTTCAATAGAATTGTATGTGTGAGGAGCGAGACCGATGTTGATGCATCAATGCGTTCGTCCCGCATTACCCGCATTTATGCATCTCATCTTTCGCGGATGGTGGCAAAATTCATCTATGCATCCATGAGTTATTGCCCTCCTTAATCTATACGTTTCTGAATTAGTGCCCCATTTAATCAATAATGCGTCCACAAATCAGTGCCCCATTTAATCGATGCATCCACGAAGTAGTGTCTTACATAATTTAGTTACTTTAATTTAGTTAAATTAATCGATGCGTCCACGAATTATCGAAGGATAAAAAAACGGGTGATGCACCACAGTTTTATGCATTGCAATTGATGCTTGATCGTTCATTTTTGAGGCTGATGCGGAGGCTTTGCGTGTAGTCGAGATCCGTTCCCTCTTTTATAAGCGTTTGCATTTTCCCCTTCCACGCGCAGGTAAGTGCATAATGTGTGTGTGTGCCCATATCAATATAGAAAAATACTAAAAAGAAAACGAAGTGGAAGTCGCCAAGCAAAAAGGGAAAACGATAATGAAACCAAACATACCTCAGCCCGAGGAACACGAAGGCACACTACAACATCAACACTGCCCTCATGCAAAGCGTCGCGAAAATAAGAACCCCAAAATACGTTGCATGAACTATCGCCGCACATACATCCCCTAAAAACCGCCGAAAGGGAACAAAAGTATATCGACGAACGAAATGCTGCATGAACGAGAGCCCGCTGCACCCATGCCAGGGATTCAGGGAAGCGACTAACTGCCCATAACAATATCACGCGTTTTTGCGTGTTATAGTATGTTAATATTATTCTCATTACCACGAGCAAGTGTCGCAACCTGCGTGGGGAAGCGTGACCCGTGACGAGACCGACGGCGAGCTTCGCTAGACTATAAGTAGTCTAGCATAATGGAGGGCGGTGACAGGATAGTTCACATTGTACCAAACTACGACACAGGAGTGACATTTTGCTGGTGGCCTATGCTGCATTTTCTTTTGAGATGATAATTGACATTTTCATGTGCCGCAGTTAATTGTAAACGAATATGAGTTATTCGCGTTAGCAGTGTCACGTGCCGTCCGACCTGGCAATCAATATAATTACTGGTGCTCCCCGTCGCGCCACGATATCAAGCAGTACGTCAGAAGGTGGTGGAAGCCTGGAAGGCGTCCTAGCGCTTGTACCCGTATAGGCCGGCGACGACACGGTTTGCTTTCCGCGCGGCCAACTTTCGTCCGAATTGTGTATCCTAACCCTCAGCTCTTGTGCCCTCCCTCGCAGTGGCGGCAAACCCACTCCTACTACTGACCAAGTTTACTCTGCGCTCGCTTCGCGTGTTCTTCAATTAGCCCCACACCCAGCTGAATATCTTCGGGCTGTTTACTAGTACCTACAGTCTACAATGGCGACGAGTATGCTCTCCGCTCGCACCTCCACTGCACTGCCCGTTCGCGCGGGCGGTTCTCGCCGCTCCCTCGCGCGGGTCGTGCGCGCCAGCACGGAGCAGGAGCCAGCTTCGGTCGAGAAGCCTAAGAAGACCCTGAGCGGCCCAACACCTGAGAGGTTCAAGGTGGCGGAGGGGCAGATCGGCGCGGTGATTCCCCGACCACTCCCCTACTATAATTTTCTACTTTGGCTTCCACCTAAACTATTAAATGAACTTCTTTTCCTAAGTCTGGATTAAAGCCGGTTCAGCAGTCGGTCGCGGCATTATATACTGCTTTTCGTATATGCACACTGCGATGAGGTGCGCTCGTCAGCGTAGGAGCCCCCGCACTGCGGCCTCAAACGTTTCGACGGGTGTGCGAAGTTGCAAAGGGAGAGGGATGTGGTCCACGACTGATGTCTGGTGCTGATGCGTGGTGGTGGTGGCGACAGGTGGCAGGCGCGGCGTTGCCGTTCGTGATGCGTGCGGGCTCCGGTGCCCTCGCCTCCGGCTACAGCGTATCGCTCGTGAAGGACGAGGGGCAGACGGGCTACACTCTAGGCACCTTTGGCGGGCAACGTGTACAGGAGACCTCAAAGGCGAGACCTCCGGCCTGCACTCTTGAGTCCCTGCACCCCATCCTCCCGCACTCTCCATTTTTTTTTTCTCTTATTACGCAATGCGCACCTGGCTTGTCCACTCTCAAGCGAAGGCTGCATCCGCATGACAATAACGGGAGGTGTGTGTGGGTTGCGCAGATCGCGAGCTTCAACCGCCCCGAGAAGCCTTTGGAGATTTACGAGTTTGAGGGCTGCCCGTTCTGCCGGAAGGTGATCCAGCCGTCCACACTCGTCGCTCTTTTAACTATCCACAATCTACACAGCCGTCTCGCCGCTCACTCCGCGCGATCGCTCGTCATTGTTGATATCTGGAAGTGCGCGGAGAATGATATGGGCGTGTTGAGTTGATTATGTGCAACTATGGGCGTGACGCAGGTGCGCGAGGCGGTGTCTATCCTGGACCTCGACGTCATCTTCTACCCCTGCCCCCAGGGCGGCAGCACCTGGCGCCCGAAGGCCATCGAGCTGGGCGGGAAGAAGATGTTCCCCTACATGAGCGACCCGAACAGCGGCACCGCAATGTACGAGTCCGACGACATCATCGAGTATTTGTTTACCAAGTACGGCGATGGGCAGGTGCCGCTGTCGCTACGACTAGGCGCCGTGACCGCTCTCACGGCGGGCCTGGGGCTCGCTGCCCGAATGGGCCGCGGCTCGCGCGCGCGGCCCTCCAAGATCCCAGAACAGCCGCTCGTGCTGTGGGGCTACGAGGCGTCGCCGTTCGTGAAGCTGGTTCGCGAAACGCTGTGCGAGTTGGAGATCCCGTACTTGTTGAAGCCCGGCCCCCGTGGCAGCCCGCGCCGAGAGGAGCTGGTGCAACTCACCGGCACTTACCAGGCACCCTTTCTCGAGGTACGCTGCCCAGCATAACGGCTGACGGCCAGCAGGGCCGCGTGACCTTGCTTCATCCAAATCGACTGCTGTTATTGTCGCATGTTTTTTCATACCTTGTGTGTGTGTGTGTGTGTGTGTGTGTGTGTGTGTGTGTGTGTGTGTGTGTTGCTAGGTATGATTAATTATATATAATATATTTAATATGTATAAAAATATGGTATATGTATATGTGTTTTGTACCTCGCATTATGACCTGTAAACCCTACTTCGATAACCTAACTGCGTTAAAGTAGGGGTGACCGAAGTAATGTTCTACTCATCGTCACCGTCATTTTCTGCTTGTGCTGCTCGTGCAGGACCCCAACACCGGCGAGTCGATGTTTGAGAGCTCGTACATTGTTCAATACCTCGAGAACACTTACGCGGCTTGAGCAGCATTCTCTCACCGGTGGTTAGAACGGGAGGCATGTGCAGTTTGCTTTGTAACTATGTCACTCGTCGGTGATTCATTTTGCTTCCCCACGACGAGGCATTGGTCTTTTGTGAGCTATGCGGCCTCGCGATGGGGTGACAGGAGCGGAAGTGGCATTGCAGCTTGTTAGATAGGAGTGTTTTGAAATGTAAACATAATTGTCAGACATTATTCTTCTGATATGCATATCTGAGCATATGGTTGTTCCAGTTTCACCCACCATTGGGTTCCCAGCTGAGAACAGGACTCGCATGTGTCCAGGCTGGGCACAGCGGCTTCGTTCTTGAGATATATTGGCTTTGTTGTCAGAAGAGGTGTACTGATGATGCAATTTCAGTGATCAAGTGAATTGTGTCGATGTTTCGGATTGTTGATGTGATGGAATGTCGACGTAAATGGCATTTCTATCCGATATTTCTATTGGTGGTGTCGATATTTGGGACGATATGTATCAACACATTGGACTCTCTTAGTTTTGCGAATGGCGTAGCTAAAAGCAAACCTTCAGTTTTTCAAGGACACTCAAAGGCATAGTGCTCCTCTTACTTAGAGGCACAAAAATACCGGTGTTTAGGATGCCGATAATCAAGTAAGGGAAATAATAGTTTATTTCTGTCTCTGAATTTTTTGGTTGATGATGGTATCGATGGTATGCATACTAACATGCCATCAGCATGACGATATTGATGTTACAACATTGTGCATCGATGACGGGGATTATTTCCTTGATGATGGTATTATAGACGATCTATCGATGGCTAATTCGTAGCGTGCAAATGCTTTAAATACACAAAGATTACAAGAAAAAAGTGAACAACAACAATAGAAAAACGGGCCTAGTAGGAAGTCCACAGATCATGAATGCATGCAACAAAAGCTGCAAATCCCTCATGTAAAGCATCACGAATACATAAATCCAAGATACCATGGAGAGCCGAAAAATTCCGCTCCACGAATTCCCAACGCACATCGCCAAGAAAGCAGCCAAACGGAGCATTATAAATTGAGCGGCGCGAAACCCAAATTCTAATGTGAGGGTGTAAATGTTGGACATCGAAGTCCGGGATGATGTGGAAACCCCGAAGTCCGGGAATCGCCAAGCAACCACCAAGAGGGACTGGATCCGCCATTTGTTTGTTGGGTTCGGATCCATGAGTACTTGATATTTTAGGATCCGGAACTAGTGAGTACCTCTAAAAAAGGGATCCGGATCCCGCGATTACATGTGATTCTAGGGTCCGGATCCCGCGATTACCTGTGATTCCATGGCTCGGATCCAGCGATTACCTGTGATTCTAGGGTTCGGATCCAGCGAGTACATGTGTTTTCGGTTCCGGAACCGAGTTAAGGCTAGGGATCAGCCATCGATGATTTTTCGATGTTATTGTCATCAAGCAAAAATTGCCATCTGATGGTGCCATCGATATGGACACATGTGCCATTGATGGCAACACGATGACTATTGATGAATATCGGGGATGGCAATGTTTATGTTCTTAAATATCGTGGATAACAATAATTTACTCGCTTGCAGTCGATGGAATGATGATGGGAGTGCTTGTGTTATCGATGGTGTGGTGATGGGTGAGGCCTTACCATTGATGGCTGCATGATAGGTATAGTCGATGAGTGCCATTTATATCGATAATTCCCGATATATATTTCTAAAAAGTCAAATTCAGTAGTTTAGCGCGTATATACCACATGGGATAGTGTCGTTCTAAACGTCAATAATAATGACTGTTGCCGGTACCATTATACTTGTTCCTATAGTGCTTCTTGTAATCATTTTTGCCATTACTGGTTTGTACATGAATCTTCTGTAGTTTCAATTGCACGTAGTGTTCTACTATTTCATGATGTGCCTGTTCCGTCCGAATTATTCTGTAATTATATTTATGCGTGTAATGAAACCACTATAAACAGCCAAGACTCATGTCAATGATTGTTAGATTTCATTGCGTCATTGTCATTTACAAGTGTTGTTTTTAATCTATTTGAATGCGTCATACAATACTTCTTTAAGATTTTTTTAAACATGTCATATTTAAATTCATTGTTCTCCAAAAACTTTCTTTCATTTATAGTTGAATTTCAACTACATGTGTTGTGTAGTTTATTTGAATTTTCAAAAGTATGCATTCTAATTTATTAACTTATGTATGTGATTGTTGAAAAGGCGCACGTCTTTGCTGCGTTTCGCGCCACTTCTCTAGTGCTTTACGTACATTTTCTATAATTGACAACTGCGTGTGCGGCTGGGAAACTACACTTGTCACGAATGGGCGTCTGTTCATCGGCTCGTCAATCGTCATCCAGCAAGTTGATCGTACCGTCCGACAGCTAATCACTATTTGATGATTCGGATTCCCGCACACCTGGCGGTATTTTTGTCTGCTCATGCTGCCAACGAGGCAAAATGAAATCTTTGATACTATAAAAGCGTCGAGGCATGGATCAATAATTCAATATACATTGATTCAAAGTACTGGATCATCATAGGCTACGCCCACTCCAATCACGCAGTCACCGTATTTTCCTCGGCTCGTGGCATGTATTTAATATGGATAGCGACCGCAAACACCGCAAACACTTCAAAATTTCCACCGGACGTATTACGCGACCGTCGCAAAGGTTCGCGCTTTGACTGCCACTAGTACCGCCGCACTGCTTCTCCATCAGGCAGCGATTACTTGCCCAAGTCTCTCCACGACGATAATATTATTTCGGCTATTGATAGTGTTTCTTGTCATCCAACCTTGATGTTGCACGACGAAGCTCCTAGGTAAATGCATATGTGAAGTTTTGTTTCGCCACACTCCCGTAACCCCGTCCTTCAGCGGCACATCGCGCTGTGTCCCATCGCGCTGTGTCCGGCCGCTGACCTGCTGAGGTACCCTGCTCCGTTGTAGCGACTTTATCCAAGTGTTGTTTTGTCGTGTCCACGAACCCCTCCCCCGTTAGATTGCTGTTGCCACTCTGCCCGTTTACCCGTGTATGCAGTAATATACGTTAATAAACGGTCCGGTGGAGTTTGTTTTGCGCCTATCGCCACTTCCTCTCTCCGCTGCAAGTTCCCGTTACTTTGAAGTGGTAGCTCTAGTCTGCTGCTCTCCCATCCCTCCTCGTGCTTGCACGTATCAATTTATATAGTACAATGTTCAAACACGTTGTTGTTATGCGCAGGTACGCGTTGCGAGCAGGGAAGAAAAAGCTAGTCGGGGAGTCAAGCAATGTAAAGATCGAGCCCGAAGCAAGTGCTTCTAAGGTACGTCCGCAACATGCGTCCCCCCCTTACCCCCAACCCCATGCTTGTGCATTCAAATGTTTCCAGTCGACGCGTTGAAATATCCCCACCTGATAATCCAACGTCCATTCCGAAATGCGCATGCTGAAATGCGAATGTTTTTATTTATTAGGTGCAAACTCGTAAGTTTGGACTTGGACCTTAGCCGTGTAACGAGCACCACAGGTGACTATCGATAGCCAGGTGCCAACAATTTTAATACCCGCTAGTAGGTTTGAACGGTGGGCATCCATTAAGCTTAGTAGTCAGTTGTCGGATTGATTTTCGAATTGGACTCATGACATGGTTATTTGTTTCATGTTCGTTGAGCATCGGTTTTTGTTCTGTTGGATCGAGACGATTGTTCCCCCCATCTTTGCTTATTGATTAATCTGAGGATAGTCTTTGTGATGCTGTGGGTTATGGCATTAAGCAGTATTGCTGTTATGGCGAAATGGTTATCTGTTGTTTAAAGTTGTGTTCAATATGATGTTTGCTCCGTTTTCGGACATCATTCTTTATGTGGGCGGTGTTAGTGCTTTTGCATGCCTCATTTCTCTCAACCTATGGAGTCTCTCCATGTTCATCTGCTTGGTGGTATCCACTAAAATTTCTTGAAAGGATTTCCTTATGTGGGCGCTACTTTTTGTTGTTTGAACGAAGTGAAAAATGACATTGTTGCTTATGTTGTGTTCCACGAGTTTAATAGGTAATAAGTTCGTAATTCTTTATATCCGTCCATGTTGTGACCTTTGCTTGTTAATTTGTGTATGTCTTATCTTCAGGTGACAGGAAGCGTGGAGACTCGTGAAGATCAAGAGTGAAGTTGAAGATGCTGAAGACTTTTTTAGTTTTTAGAAGTCTGTAGAAGTTCTCTTAGTATTTTGGTTGTTCAGACAATTTTAGAACGACAACATATGGATCGTTCAGGCACATAGGCATAGAAAAAGATGTTTGTAAAGATCGTTAAGGTACATGGGCAAGAATATAATGTTTATAAAAAACGAAACTGTAATCACATATTTGCAAAAAGATCTAGCGTTTGTCACTTTCTCCATTTATCTCCCGATGATAGGACTACACCCCGCTGACTACCTTTTTGCGTCATGCCAACGAGGGCATGGCGCGCTGCCAAAACCCCAATGCGAAATGCTTGAGCACGTTCGCATTGGGAAGAGTGGGGTGTGGGAATTGAGGGTTTGCCACTTTGTATGGGATAGATTGTATGGGATACGTACCACCTACCTCTAGGAGATTGTAGTACTTTGTGGAGCTGCTATATCTGTGTGCACGATTGATTACATTGATGGCAATGTTAAAGATGACGACATCGAACATGCTGATGTTGATGAAGATAGTTGGCGCCGAAGGCAATGTCGATGTCGATAATTATCGTTGATAGCAATAATTCATGTAACCAAAATATCAGCCGGCAATATATTCGCCTTTGCACATCGTTGCCATCAATATATCCCATGTCAGTGCGAGTCCCCATCGGTCATCGACTAGAATAAATATCGCGATGGCAATGATCGGTGTTTGCATTATCACTGCCATTCCACATCGGAAAATTGAGCTATCACTCCCATCAACATCGAGAAGCCGACCCATCACTACCATCAACATCGAGAAAATCCGGGTGATCCCTAGCCTTAAACCGAGTACATGAGTACTTCTAAATTTTTGGTTCCGTTGGATTCGTTGGGTTCGCGATTCGAACAAGTACTCGAAGTACTCATGCAAATTGATACAAACTGCGCATTTTGGGGGAAATTTGTATTGCAAATTCAATTTTTACATCTCTACTAGTTCTATGCACCTGCTCATGCTTGGATCCCATACAATAGATTTTGACAGAGGTATCCTAAACACCCTATCTGAAATCCCAACAAGCTCCTCTTCTGCACGTTGGATAGCCGTCGATGACAAGCTCTTCCCTGATCTAGACGGTCTACTACTTCCCGCTTGCCCCGCCATTGTTGCTAACTATGATAGGAGTTGGATGTGGACGGGCAGATTATGGTGGATTTCAAGCGCGTACGCACCGTTTAACTAGCCCTTGGGTGGGCTACAATCGATTCAAGGCTGCGGAATGACAACAATCGGGGCTATTGAACCAATCCTAGACATACACCTCAGCAGATTTGCATTGCCAAATACCTCCCAAAAAAACAGCGTGTCACTTCGGGCCATCAGAGAATCGTGAGATACTCGGAATCGTGAGTATTGATTGGGTATCGCGATTCCACATCGTTTTGCGAGGATGAGGTACTCGCGATTACCGCGGATCCATTAAAGTACGATGAATACCGGATCAAACGATTACTTACAATAACTGGTACCGGATCCTACGATTACTTACAATAACTGGTACCGGATCCAACGATTACTTGTGATTCTAGGGTTCGGATCCCGCGATTACCTACCGAACCTAGGGTTCGGATCCAGCGATTACCTGTGATTCTAGGGTCCGGATCCCGCGATTACATGTGATTCTAGGGTCCGGACCCACGAGACCGAGTCCGAACCCGAGTAGTCTCGGGGATTCGCGGAGCCGTAGGATCCGGATCCAGTCCCTGACCACCAAAATCATCAAGCGATCAACAAGCTCAACCGCCAAAGGGATTAACCGGTCCCCGTCCTCAAGTGCAAAGGAGTAGCAGTCATGAACAAATTGGACGGAACTACGGAAGGCGTGCCAAGCGAGGCCGAGGCGCTAAGGTCGTCATCGAGCGTAGCATGTTGGGTCCTGACCGCAAGGCTGCCAACAGGGAGCGGAAGCGAAGCATGCACAACCGAGACACCAAAGCTCGTGCGCGCACTAGTGAGTGTAACATCCAAATGTGCTTGTGCATGACCTGGGAATAGAGCCACACCACACCCCGCGCTAGCCGAGAAGGTGCCTAGATGGCTCCGAGATAGAGGCACCATATGTTATATATACCAACCGAATGCCACAAACTTCCAACGCAAAAAATCCCGCCCCTTATCAACCGGCCCGCCTCACTCATGATCTCTTCCAAAACTTATGCGCCAGGTTACCATTGACTTGGATAACGTACCATGAGTAAGGGCACCAAGGTATGTGCTCTATTAGCATGGAGACCACTACCATCCATTCAATTAGAATAATATCGTAATATTTACTGGCGGTTTCCACTGCTTATTCTGTAATTAAACTGAAATACGATTCTAATTTAAACTGACTACATCCATCCCTGGGTACTCTAACCCGTACAGATACTCCCGTTCAAAGTACCGTACTATGTTTCACCTGCTGCTTCTACGTACCTGTACGCGTCGTTGCCCGCGCCCGATCCTGACTTTGATTCTGCTATTTTTTGCTTGGTGGCCTCCACTGCTTTTTCTTGTAAGAATTTTTTCTTACTTTGATTCTGCTACTGTAGTATATATGGTCATATTGAAATTATAGAGGTTTAAATTACACTGGGGGCGAGAATAGTCGGGCGTTGCCACGACGTTACAAATTCTAACCGCTAGAGTACGCATGACACTGTGGGTAAAACACAGACATGCGTTACCCCTATATGACGCGCCGACACACATAGGTCGTCCACCTTCTGCCTTTGCGCGAGCACAGCTCACGCAACGGCATCTAGACTCTAGCAATCTAGTAAGGTGAATGATCTCTACTAGCACACGGTGTAGCTACAATCGAAAACATTCACAGGGCAACTATGGCAATCAATCTACCAGAACACCTGTACCCAACGGGGGACGACAGCGGGGACATCCGAGCGCCACCATCTGCAGCGCAGTTTGAAAACTTGTATAATCTTGTTAACCGGCTGCTCCTGAAGGTAGACGGCGACCGGACGAAACCGCCAGCCCCTACCAAGCAGCATAACATTCCGTCAGTACCTGCCGACGCAATCTCTGAGGGTGGGAGCGTGGACGAGTACGCCACGCATGTATCTGCTCATTCGACCAAGCCCGCGTACATCGACCCGCGCGATTGGATCGACTTACTCCCACGAGCGTTCAACGACAATTTACCGCATGTCAACGCTTCTATACCGGGCCTCTGGACGCCTTGACACGACGAGACTGACAGGTTCCTAACCGAGGAGAAACGAATTTCCTCACGAGACGAGTATCGACACCTAGCGTGCTATGGCGTTTACTCTGCGGCCGCGGACTCGGCGCTCGAAACAGCTATGGCAACGATTCGTTCGACAACCGCTACCGAAGCGGAACGAGCGCACGCATGGGATATTACAGACGCGGCCGTTCGGACACACAAGACTGTCACGCAAGCCGTCGAGTCGCGACTTACCTACGTTCGACGATTCAAGGGCAAGAAGGCCCTTACCGGAGAGGAGCGAGTCGCCGAACGCCTCGTCTACTCCAGATTCTTCGACACACAGGCTGCCGACCGCAACACCAACGGCGTCGACGGCCTCCTCGCGGCACGGGAAGACAAACGCCTCGAAGTTAGTCTCCACGCGGCCGCAAAAGCTCAAGCCGCTCAAACCTTTAAGCAGTCGACGCCCGGCAAAGGCGACGGAGGCAACCCCGACAGACCTACCGCGAGGCCGGACAAGAACCTCAAAGACAAGGAAATCAGGGACAAGGAAAAACGAGAGAAGCGCGACAAGGACAAGACTCGCCAAAACAAAAAGCCCGAGCCCGAGGCAAAGGGCTGATGGTGTGCACCGCCGCGCCGATTCCTGCAACCTAGCCTCCGACTACATGCGACATCGCGTGCGACGGAGCTGGCGCGAGTGGGAGAAAATCGGCGCGAGCGTGCAAACCCTACAGTGGATCCGGGAGGGTGTATCGATACCGTTCAAGAACAACCGCCCACCCCCACGATTCAACCAAGGAGTGTCGTTACTCGATGCTACCCCTGCCCAACTAGAATTCGTCGAACGCGAATTAGCGCGCTTTGTACAGGCCGGAGCTTGGGAACCCTCGACCTGCAGCGACTACGTCTCCAGACTATTCCTAGTCCCAAAACCGGGCGTCAACCAGTGGCGATTAATCTGCGACCTACGACCACTCAACCAGTACTGCGTGCGAAAACGACTCAAGATGGAGACCCTACTCGGGGTAAGGCACCTCACCCGCAAGGGGGACTATATGTTCAGCTTCGACCTACAAGACGGGTTCTACGCACTGGGCATCAACCCAGCAGACCGAAACTACTTCACCGTCAACGTCCGAGGCCAACTCTACAGGCTAGCCGGCCTACCTATGGGTTGGTCCCTATCCCCGTTTTATTTCTGCAAGATGACGCTCACCTTCGTAAATTTCCTGCGCAACCCGGACCCCGAAGCACCTACCCCACCGACGAACAGCTGCTCGAAGACCTACCTCAGACGAACGCGGTGGCGCGGCGCCCGAATACTACCCTACGTCGACGATTTTCTACTCTTCGCGTCTACAAGGGGCGGAAGCGCTCACCTTACGCCGACGCCTGTCACAGCTGCTCGACCGGCTCGGGCTCCTTCGACACCCCACCAAGGGTTTCTGGACACCAGCGCAAGTCGGGCACCATCTGGGTATCGACATCGACACAGCGTCAAGCTACTTCTACGCGCCGGAGCAAAAACTCAACAAGATTGCACAACATGCCAGACACCTTATCGGCAGAGCTACACGGAACGCGCGCTGGTTACCCGTCAAAGACCTGCAGTCACTCGTAGGTCAGGCCCAGTACCTTTTCTTGGCAATTCCGGCGGCAAGGTTCTTCCTCCGCGAACTTCACTCCGTCGTCGGCGAGAAGTGGGGTGGCCTCGTCCGGCCCACCCCCCAACTACGTCGCGACCTACAGTGGTGGACAGAGGTGCCCAGTCAGTCCAACGGCAAGCCCATCCACAAACCCGTGGAAACAGCATATCTACACACGGACAGCTCCGGGTATGGTTGGGGCGCGGTCCTAAACGAGCAAGTCGAGGCTCGAGGATTCTGGAGCAAGGAAGACGAACAACAACACATTACCTGGAAGGAGCTAAAGGCCGTCCGTCACGCTGTCGAGAGTTTCCTACCACAACAAGCAGGCCGCAACGTCCTCCTGCACGAGGACAACCAAGCAATATGTCACATTCTGACTGGCCTGACCTCACGGTCGCCAGTTATGATGGACGAACTCCGACGACTATGGTGCCTACTCGATACGAACTCTATCACGATCAGGGCCCGCTACATCAGGTCAGCGGCCAACCTTTGGGCCGACAGGCTCAGTCGACATCTAGACAGCGACGACTGGCGACTAGACCCGGTACTGTTCGCAGAACTCGATGCGAGGTTCGGAAAGCATTCGATCGACCGCTTCGCCTCGGCCCTCAACACCCTACTACCCCGGTACAACGCTGGCTGGAAGGACCCCACGTGCGAGGCTGTGGACGTTATACACCTCTCAGACAACGATTGGCGCAAGGAGAACAATTGGTGCAACCCACCCTGGCCCCTCCTACCCAACCTCGTCCAGAAACTTCGACAGAGCGGAGCAGCAACTACCGTAGTCGCCCCGCGCTGGACAAGGAAGGTCTGGCACCAGGCGCTAACCGAGCTGGCTTCCGAGGAAATCATCATCGCGCCACGCCAAAACTTGTTCCAACCCGGACGGTGGGCGCTACGCGGTACAAGAGGCAGTCCACACTGGCTTGTGACAGTATTCCGCGTTCCCTTCCGGCGTGGCTCTATCTGAGGCGAGGGGCAGTCAGTGCTACGTTAGCACTATTTACGGGAGTACACAACGCGCCAAGTATCCCGCACCACCAGCCCGGCCGCAAAGCACAGCCTAAGTATCGAGTTACCGTCACAGCCACCACCAACCCGTGGATCGAGACGATGAAACCGTACATGACCAAAATTCTCGGTTGTGACGCACTGGGCACCAAGACCTTGGCTCTCCTCGCCGCAGCATGGGCCCCTAGCACGGCAGCAACGTACGGCAGTACTATCCGCCGCTACTTCGATTTCTGTACGGAGCCACGACTCGCGCCGCTAGCGGCCAAACCGGCACACATGGCACGCTACGTCGCATGGCTAGGGCAACTAGGTACTATCAAGGCCTCGAGTCTCCAGCCGTACCTCTCAGCGGTCAACGGCTTCTTCAAGGACCACGGCCTCGAAGCAATTGCCCTCGGAGATCTGGTCGCGAAAGTGAGAAAAGGTTTAGCGGCCTCTCAAGTCGCGATTGACGACACGACGGTACGGGTCCACCTGCCCGCCTCTATCATCGTAAAAGCCCTACGCATGGCTCAAGCCCTACGACTCCAACTCACGGCGGCCACGTCGCGTGAATTGCTCCAAGCCAGCCCAGCACGCGAACAAGTACGTTTACTACGGGCATGCACTACGGTGGTACTACTCTACTTATTCTTCTGTAGAGGGGGCGCATGCATAGGCTGTTTAACAGAGGACCTCGTCGCCTCCGAGGCAGAGGGACTACGCTTGTACCACCGTACAAGGAAGGGACAACGCGAAGTGTCAGCATAGCGCAAACTACTATGTCACCTACCGCCTACAGTACACAGCGAGGTAGTTCAAATGTTATTGTTCTTCGACGCTATCCGACACACGCTCTCGGACGGAAAATACCCGACAGCGCGGTGGGCGATTAGCACCTCCGAACGACACGACAGATGGACAGCCAACACGCTCACGGGATGGCTCTCCGAAGTCACGATGGCACTGCAAGAACGACCCCCGGAGGGTTACAGCTTGACATCACACTCCCTCCGAAAAGGGGCTGCGACAGCCGCCTATAACATCGGAGTCACGCTACAGAAGATCAAACACTTCGGTGCTTGGTCAACGGAGTCCAGCGTCGTCCTCGACTACATCGACCCGACCGCCCTTGCAGGACGGTCAGAGTGGTTCCTCTTCGGCTGGCTCACACCATGGGGTGGCCAACCAGCGACGATCAACCCGCCCAATGGCGACAACATGGCAAACGGAGCCTCCCCCTGCTTTGTAAATGGTCATATTGAAATTATAGAGGTTTAAATTACACTGGGGGCGAGAATAGTCGGGCGTTGCCACGACGTTACAAATTCTAACCGCTAGAGTGCGCATGACAGTGTGGGTAAAACACAGACATGCGTTACCCCTATATGACGCGCCGACACACATAGGTCGTCCACCTTCTGCCTTTGCGCGAGCACAGCTCACGCAACCCTCCCTCCCGATTCCCTCAATTAGCGTACGTACCGGGCCCTGGGCCCCTTGCGTGCAAAAAAATGTAAGAGATCAACATTTTTGGCAAACGGAGCCTCCCCTGCTTTGTAAACGCTGTATCTTCTGGGTACGGTACGGGTACTAGTACTTGCTTTACTCAAGAATGGGCCAGCACTCCTCGCGCTGCTGCCGACGACACGAGGATCCCGGAAGATGCGAAGATGTGTCAGTAGAGGCACAGGAAACGACAGCAACACAATAACAACAGCCAAACCACCGGAGTCGACAGCTCACTTGCTGAGGGACGCCGTATCAGAGAAGACAGTAGCTCCAGCTTGTCACGCACATAGTGTCTCCGTACCGTTGCTATTATACCCAGAATGGCTGCCCTCTCCTCCGCCACGGTTGTCGCCCGCGTATTCGAAGGCGTCTCCGCCTCTCGAGCACGGAAACAGCTGGCAAGGCGCGTGGCGCTAACTCGCAAGTCTCCAGTCGGTAGGCACTCCCTGCCAACCCTTTCCTTCTCTTACTCAGCATTAAGATGATCTAGCCACGGTCTGGGGAATATATGGATGCGCAGCAAGCCCAACGGGGCACTACAACAGAGCGGCGGTAATTGTTTGTTAGTTTAAGTACTTATGAAACCTGTAGGACGAGGCCGAGTGAAACGCGTCGAGAATTACAATTGCCCTCAAAAAGGATGGGCAGGGCGAGCGGGCGAACCGCAATAGCTCAGAACTATATGGTGATGCATGATTATGTTTACGGTCTGAAAATGACTTTACGGGGCTTTGCGTGTTGGGTTCACGCACGCCTTCCCGCCCGGCAGATAGTAGCACCACCGGCATGCCAGGCTGTCACCGGCAAGGAACATTGTTAAATTGCAAATCAGCTCGACAACCCAGTTTTACCGCGGCCACCGTTGTTAGACAATGCAAGCTCCTTAACCTGTCGACATGACAGGGGTAGAGGGGTGTGCTCTTACAAACATGAGGCCTATTGATCTTGCGGTTATCGGGACTGACGATGCTCGGCTTCTGGGCTCGGCGGAAATCAGACGACGACGTCGCCTGTACCAAACGTAACATATAATTGGGTTTGGGATTGGGTAACGATAATCGACGACGTAACGAGTAACCAACCACCGTCTCGGAATGTTCGCGGCCCCCGCGTAAGGCACGCTTGGTCGCTGCTCCGACGCCTCCTCCTCCAACCATACGGGCACTAAGCCCCGTGATGCTATGTCACTTTCGGTGCAGGTGCCCGGGCGGTGCTGCGGGTGGCCGCGGCGTATTCCCCCGACGGCGTCAGCTCGCAGGCCAAAAACGCGCCCTCCGAGGTTTTCGGAAACATCGAACAGGTCCTCCAAGAAAACTGGCAGTAAGCCCCCTTCTCCCCCTGCACGACGCGCCCCTTCCGCTAGACCAAGCCCACCTTCTGGCGGTGTCTTCCGCTGTGCGTCGAATTATTGACGGTGGACGCTTGCGCAGGGCGCGTTCCGACCAGCCGGGGCACCGCGGGGACTGGGAGGAGGTGGAGGGTTGTTGGGTGCTGAGGCCGCCCAACTCGAAGGGCAAGCCTCAGGTGTGTAAAAAATTCGCCTATGTGTGTGTGTGTGTGTGCACTTGTGTGTATGTGTGTGTGTGTGGGGGAGCAATTGTGTGTATGTGCGTGTATGTGCGTGGCCTTGTGTGACTGTGTGTGTGCGTGTGCGTGCGAGTATGTTGAATGTGTGTTTGTGCTTGTACGTGCGTGTGTGTGTGGAATAGCGAGAGAGAGTGAGAGCGAGAGAGGGAGAGAGAGAGAGAGTGTGTGCGTTTGTGTATGTATGTTTACGATACAGTGTGTGTGTGCGCGCCTGGCCTTGTGTGACTGTATGTGTGTATGCGTGCGAGTATGATGAATATGTTAGTCTGTGTACGTGCGTGTGTATGTGGAATAGCGAGAGAGAGAGAAAGAGAGAGAGAGTGTGTGAGTGTGTTCGGAATAGCGAGAGAGAGAGAATGTGTGTGTGTGTGTGTGTGTGTATGTGTGTATATGTTTGTGACACTTTGTGTGCGTGTGTGTATGCGTGACACGAGATACTCAGCTATTCAACTCCTTGATATGCTACCTATTGGGGCGAGAATGCTGTTCATTTTGTTGATGTGCGTTTCTGGTGTGGGGCGGGGGGACAGGCGCTGGTGCACTTCATCGGTGGCGGCTTTGTGGGCACCGCGCCTCAGATCTTCTACCGCCTGTTCCTGGAGACCCTGGCGCTGCGTAACGTGATGGTCATCGCCACCCCCTTCCAGACTGGCTTTGACCACCTGCGCATCGCGGACGAGACGCAATACAAGTTTGACTGCGCCTGCCGTGCTCTCACCGCCGAGGCATATCTCCCTCCTTTCCTCACCTCCTTAGCTCCCTCATGTTCTCCCCGTCTCTCCACCCCAACTCACCTTGGCTTCTTGTTATGCCCTGACACGTACGTGCGTGTCCATGGGTGCGCAGACCTCGGGGCTGCCCGTGTACGGCGTGGGCCACTCCATGGGGTCCCTCATCCACCTCCTCATCTGCACCCGCTACACCGTCAGCCGCGCCGGCAACTGCCTCCTCTCCTTCAACAACCGCCCCGCCACCGATGCCATCCCCCTTCTCTCCCCTTTGATAGGTACGTATGCGCCATCACCGGATTTTTCCTCCACCCACGCACTGAGTACCAGCCAAGCTACTGATGCATGCGTTCCGTGATGCTGTCGGCGCCCAGTTGCGGAGGTAGGGATAGGGCAGGGTGGGATGGGAGAAGAGTGGGGAAAATTGGAAAATAGGGGGTGGGGGAAAATGGGACTGAATGCGGTGGGACTGGATGAAGTGGAATGCGATTTGTGGGGATAGGATGGAAGAGCGCAGAATCGTGGAGTGTTATGGGATGATTTGAGGAGAGAGGAGTGGTGGGTAGGTGATGGGTTGGTGTGGGATGAAATGGGGCAGGATGGGGAAGAAGTGAGGGGGGGAGACTGGAGGTGAGGGTATTGGAGGGGATGTCACAGGATGGGGCTGCAAGGAGAAGTGTGAGATGAAGAGGATATGAGTGGTGGGGGTGGGACTGGAAAACTTAGGATGGGTGAAGGTGCAGTGGGGTGAGACCGGAAGGGGTTAAGAAAATGAGTAGAGGTGGTGTGCAGGCAGGAGAGGGTAGACGAAGGACGGAGGTAGGATGAGATGAGATAGGATGGGATGGGATTGGAGGGGCAGGGATGGATGGTATAAGGAGGGCTAGGCTTGGAAAGGAGATGAGGTGGGCTGAGTGTGCGATGGCGTCATGTGCGTGCAGCTCCCGGCGCGCAGATACTTTTCCCCGTTTTGCAGCAGCTGGCATCATCGCCACTGCGGCAGCCGATGGAGCAGGTGTCAGACCTGATCAAGGGGATGAGCCCGACGCAGGTGAAGCAGGTCATTCCGATCGTGGAGCAGGCGCTGCCCATATTTATGGACGTCGCGTCGGGGCGGCAGGAGTTTACGCCCACGCCCTTTGAGACGCAGAACCTCATCCGCTCCTACTACGCCGTGCCGCGCAACATGCTGCTGCGCTTTCAGGGCGACAGCCTGGACGAGAGCACTCAGCTGGCGCAGATGCTGCAGGGCTCCTCCGCCTGCGCCTCCATGCTCGACCTCACCGTGCGCACCCACCCCATCCCCTGTCCCTTCTCCGCTGGGGTTATATGAGGAATAATCATGGTTCACAATTATTCATGTATAGTTAGCTTTATGAAGTCGTTGATGTCCACGCGAATCGGGAACCAAATGTGCACCACATGATGCTGGACGTCAAGTATGGCTCGAGCCTTATATGTCCATGCTTATTAATTTCCGTCGCCTTACATGTGCCTGACCCTCCCTCCGTTTCTCCCCCCATATCCACGCCACAGATGCGCACCCTCCCCGGCGACCACAACCGCCCCCTCCACCAGGCCTTCGTGGACGTACCGCCCGAGCTCTCCCGCGCCGCGCGCGCCACCATCAAGGAGGGCTCCAGCGTGTTGGAGCGCATCTCCACCATGGCGCGCGACGCCGGCGCCCCCGAGCAGGTGCGGCCGTGCACATGGAGGTCGGCTTTTGGTGTGGTGCATTTAATGGGTCTGTCTGTATGTGTGTGTGAGTATGAGTATTTGTTTGTGTGTGCGAGAGAGAGAGACAGTATGTGTGATAGAGCGGATGTGTTTGTGTGATAAAGAGAAATAGAGAGAGTATGTGTGTGAATGTGTGTGTAAAAGTGGGGGAGGCAGAGTGTTGTGTTTGTGCGAGTGAGAGAGTATGGGTGTGTGCGTGTGAGAGAGAAGGACTGTGTGTGTGTGTGTGTGTGTGTGTGTGTGTGTGTGTGTGTGTGTGTGTGTGTGTTGGGAAGTGGGTGTATGGCACCAGGGACGGCCGTGCATATTGTTGTGTTGATTTTGATAAGTGTGTGTGTGGTTAATACGCATGGAATAAAACATACATATATTTTTTATGAGTATGGACCTAGAACTTAATCGCCGCTGAATGTGATTGGCAGTCGTGTAACCTTCATTGACCCGTTTTCCCCTTGCTGCCCTCTGAACAGTTCAACTCTGGGCTACACAACTTTGCCAACATCGTGAACGAGAGCTCCTCCGTGTTGGGCGGCACCGTGGGCGGCCCCATCACGGACGAGGTGCAGGTGGTGGCGGACGAGGTGGCCTGCTGGATGGGCGTCGGCGGCGTGGTGCCCAATCCGCCGAAGTACCTCGCCAGCATGTCCACCCGCTTCACCTAACTACGCACTACCCCTCCCCTCGTCCCCAACCTGACTCAGGCTGTAACCTGCCTGAACATGCCCTCTGCTCCACCGCTAAGCGTCGCGGACTTAGACTGTGCATTAGCGCGGCCGCTTTGAGGTTGATGTTCGAGGAGGATGACGTCTCGAGCCGCCCCCTCACCTGTTGACCCAACCACCATCTTTCCTTTTCTTTTAAATTAAGCAACAATTGGCATTGTAGGCCTCCCGACCGCCACCCCTCTCCCCGGTTCGATAAGATCAAAAGGGTGACCATCCGAACTACGCCACCCCACAGGAAAGCTGCGTGACCGTCCTCGCCCTTTTCTGGGAATGCGTACGAATGCAATTACACTGCCTATGTTGCTGACGGGAGCAATTGTTCAGAACGCTTTGCCTCGCCAACATGCCCAGCCGCCTCCCCCCATTATGATAACTTCCTCCCTCTCATAGTATGTCATGACCAATCTTTTCATTCGTTTTGAACTAAAAAGAGTTAGACATAGCATTCAAAACGTTTTTGCCGTGGCATCGAATTCATTAGACTACTGATAGTAACCTTAGATGAAAGTCGTTCCAAGTTTGCATAGAGTCTGTTTAACCTCCTTTCCACCCCAGCCCTCCAACACCGTATAACGTCCGTAACCAAAGTGGACAAAAGATACCATTCGTTCTCGTCAGTAGCTGTCATTTAGCTCCTAGGGCCGTGTGCTTGGTGCGGACCTACGTTTGGGTGCGCCATAAGGTTAGATTGAATGATGCAACGGCTGACTTTGCATTGGGTCGTCTGTCTCTACATATGTGTGTGTGTGTGTGTGTAGGTGAGAATATACGCACTTTGTTGATAGTGAAGTTGATGCTTACAGAGACAATCGTTCAGAAAACTTCCCCTCGCCTCGCCTAAGCTTCCTACCTCCTCTCATGGTATATCGTAATTTCCGTGTTTCCTCCGCTCAAACCCTGCTAAACCAAATATAACAAAGTGTCGCCTCTCAATAATTCTCTGACGGAACCAAGTGGGTTGGGCGCTTGGGACGTCTGATGTAACTTGTCTAATGTTACCACTCCTCAGTCATCGAATTAAAGAGCATATAAATCCTAATGAAAACATTCCAAGTGAGCCTAGACTTACGCTTGACCCATCTTTCCATCTCAAACCGGCGACAGCCCACAACGTCTTTGCAACCTTACAGACAAACTCTTGTAACCCAAGGCTGCGGGCGTTTGAGCATTAGGGGGCTGTGCTGAGTGCTGCATGTGGACCTTCCTTCGGACGCGCTTTTAGGTTTAGATTAAATTATGCAACAGTTGACATTGCACTGGGGCGGCTGTCTCTACATGTGCCTATGTGTGTGTGTGTGTGTGTGTGTGTGTGTGTGTTGTGTGTGTGCCGCTGGTTGTCTGTGTGGTTGGCGTGCGAGGGTCAGTGGTTGGACGGACGCACGGAGGGAGGCCAACCAGTCAGCTACGCATTGTCCAGACTGATGCAGCGGGCGCCTCTCTCTCAGCACAACCGGCCTGCCATCTGGCTCAACCCCTCCGTGAGCCCCTTCAGCTCCGCCACCCTCCGCTCCACCTCCGCCGCCGCCTCCCGCACCCCCGCCGCGCCCTCCCCTCTCTCCTCCCGCTCCCTCGCCCCCTCCGCCCGCAACACCGCCATCTCCGCCCCCACCCGCTCCAACTCCGCAGTCAGCTCCTTCACACGCGCGCGCTCCGCACCCAACGCCGCCTCCGACGCCGCCAACGCCGCACGCAACGCCTCCGTCTCACTCGCCACCACCTCCCCATCGTCCGCACAACCACCACTCGTCACCGTCCCCTCGTCGACATCGCCACCCACGTCATTGCTACCTTTTCCGTCGTCGCTGTTGTCCGCCAGTTTAACAACAGCAGACTTTTTCGCGCGCGTCGGTTTCGACACACCCGTCTTTGCGTTTCCCGCGACGCCGCCTTTGCGAACGACAGCGGTCGTCGTAGAAGTCTTCGTTGCCGCGCTTTCGGTCGAAGCGGCAGCGACGGCGTCCTTTTTAGCAGCCGCTTTGGACGTTCTGCTCGCCGACTTGCCTCGAACGTGCGCGGTGGCGGCCGCGCTGGGCTTGCCACTCCCGCCCGCCACCGGCCCCGCCTTGCGCGCGCTGCCGTTGGGCGGCGAAACGGAGGCCGCCCGGACGGCCGACATGACAGAGCTGGCGGAGATGGACTTGCGGCTGTTGTGGGCGTGCGTCAGATCTGTTCCCGAAAGCGGAGGGGAGTCGTGTCTCAGCGCAACCGAGTGAGTGATGGTGAGGTGGGGATTAGAGGGGGTAGCAATGACAAGAGGGCAGGGGGAAACTGGTAAGGTGGGGCGAGGGTGGTTGCTTGTGGTAATCAGTGAATGACGTGAAAGCAGACGACGCATCGCGGTCCTGAATGGTGAAGAGCAGTAAGAGGCGCGCGCACGGGGCGAGTGGATTGTGTGTGTGTGGGTGGGTGTGTCTAATTTTGAGGTGTGCGCGGCGACTTTGAGGGGCACGCCCGCCTTCCTTAGCATAGTGCTACACAGTCAGGAAGGGTTAGGAATTTTGGCGAGTGATCGACGGGCGATGCTGTCTCCCACTCTCCCCCTGTCACTCTCTCACAGACACAAATACACTCGCAAACACGCACACACTGTGTCTCTCATTATGTCACACATACATAGATACACACATGCATTGATACATACATCATTGATACATGCATGTATGCATAATACATACATACATGCCATCATACACAAAGTCTCCCTCACTCTGTCACACGCATACACACACATTACACGTGTAACCTTTCGTCGCGCACAATTGCGCATTGCCCATGTGTTGATGATAGCTGACAATCGCGGACATGTAGACGTATTTAGGTAAAACTGTTAGGCAATGACGGTGCGTAGCATCACATGCCCGCGCCTCCCCGTTCACATACAATTGGCGTCCATTCACGGTCTGGTATGCAAGCGGGGGCAGAGGGGGGTGGGATTGGGGGTCTCACTCATTTTCAGCAACAGGTCCGTCACGTTCTCCACCTTCTCCTCCTCCTCCTCGCCCCCTTCCTCCTCCCCCTCCTCGATCGCCGGCCCCGCCATCGCCTTCAGCCGACTGTAATAGCTCTGCAGCAGCACAGCAACCCGCGTTACGTAATAGTTCTACATCAGCACAGAAAGGTGGCCTTACAGAAGAGTGTTTCCGTTCAGTTCTCAGAACTTTCAGAGTGTTTCATTAACATTTTGGATTTGGATTTTTTTATGTTCGTAGGAGCGGATCAATAAGCGAAAGCGTTTATTCACGTATCAAGGCTTTTAAAGGATTACGTATCAAGGTATACCAATGTCTTAATTATAATTCGGGAAATGAGAGTTTAGGGCTTTTATTGAATGTTGGTTAGGGTTTCGTACATGACTTATGGTCGCTTTTGGCATGCCTTGATTCAGAAACGTGTGTTAGTGCACACAGCGCTTTCACAATGTATAGCAACGAATTAGTTAAGGGGTTAGAATCCTGGGATACCTAGACTTAGTTCCACGCAAAACAGGGCATTCAGTGATTAGGGTTTCATGTAGTTATGGTAGGATTTGAAGTGAAGTTAGGTTTGTTTGACTTTACATCAGGGTTGACAGGTGTTATGTGCTGCATGCGAGCGCCCTCCCCACCTGCCCCTCCCACGACTGTTGCAACCTCTCCTGCAAGCTCGCATGACGCCCCGCCCCCTTCCTCCTCCCCACCACCTCCTCCTCTTCCTCGGGCACCGCCTCCAGCAGAGCCGCCATCGCCTGCTGCGTCATCGCCGCCACCCGCGCCGCCTCCTCCGAGTGCAGCCCAGGTTGCCAGTGACTGTTGTGACGCCCAGCCGCCTCCTGAGCCAGCAAACCACAGTCCGTGTCAACCCCAATGCCCTTGTCAAGACTCGCAAAGATTGGTGAAGAGGGTGGGTGAAAATGAAGCGGGTTGTGGGTAGGTGGAGGTGGGTGGGTGCATTGTCAGAGGACACAATTGAGAGGGCGGGTGAATATAGATTGTATGTGGCAGTTGTTACAAAAGAGACATCATATGTGTTTGCAAAGTTATTTGGGCAATCAGTATTAGTTAAATGTTACGTATTTCACATTCATAAATATTGATTTACTTCGACACGACTCGGATGCAACGTGGGAAGGTGGGGAGGTGATGTGGACGATGGTGTTGGGGTGACGGGCGGCGCAGAGTGATTGCGATATAGTCTGAGTTGGATGATGTTTTTTATGAGAAATGTGGGCGTGAATGGAGTGTAGGAGGTAAGAAGGATTATGAAATTGAAGCATGGTGGTTGATGGGTACCTCAGTTTTGGCTGATCTGTGTGTGACCGTGTATGCCTCTCTGTGTGTAAAAAAAGTGCAACTGTATGCATTTGTGTGATTAGGTGTGGTTATGTGTGTCGCTACATTCGTGTGTCGGTGTGTGTTTAGGTTTGTGTAGGTACTGGTGCGTGTCTGTGTGTGTGTTTGTGTGTGTGTGTGTGTGTGTGTGTGTGTGTGTGTGTGTGTGTGTGTGTGTGTGTGTGTGTGTGTGTGTGTGTGTGTGAATATGCATTTCTATGTAAAGGGGAGTGGGGGATTATGACCTTGGTAGCGACGGGGCTCTCGTCGCGGACGGGCGGGGGGAGAGGAAGGGGAGAGGGGGCCTCGTCGCGGCAGGCGGGGGTGTCCGCCTCCAGCGCCGGCGTTCCTGTCACCCACTGCCCATACCTCTGCGGCGGCGGCGCCCTCCTCCGTCTCCTGCATCCCCAAAACATTCAGACGCCCTCCATGAGATGTCTTCCGCCACAAAAGAAAAACGCAATCAATCAAGATCATAAATGGTAAAATGTCGCTTTATGAAATGCTGAACGATCGGAAACTAGAAACCGCTTTTCAATGCGAGTCGCGTACTCACCCTTGTGGCGTGGGCTCAGCTTCGCGGTGTTCTTTCTCTTGGACTGGTGTCTGGGGAAGAGCTCGAGGTGTGGCCTTCGTGGTGGGTGTCGGGACGGAAGCGACGATGACGGAAGTTTTCTTGGCAGCGCCGACGGCCGTTTTACCCGTCGCTCTCGCCACGCCGGCCGGCGCTTTGCGTGCAGCCGCACCCGTCGTCGTCGTCGCTTTAGAGTCTCTGGTAGCTGGTGCGCTAGTCACGCGCCGTCTACTCGCAGCGCCGCTCGCTTTGGCGGCTCCGGTATCTGTGCACGACGCCCCTGTTGATGACTTTGCCGTCAAAGGCGGTTTATTCTCTCCCCCAATTGTGGCATTGTTTGACTTCAGCAGCTTGGGCACCTTGAACGCCGGTCGTGACCGGGGCGTGGAGGCGGCTGCCGAACCCGCTTCAGGCTTGGTCCCGGCGCCCGTCTTGGGGGCGCCCATCGTGTTGTGCACCTCGCGGAGCGTCATAGCGGCCTGCCCTCGTTGACCGGTACCCGAACACGCCGGCGGTGCTGAACTCGCGTTGACCGGAGGTGACGCCTTCACACGGCGACCGAAACCGATCCACACCAGCGGCGGTTCCCCACTGACAGCAGATTATATAAAGCCTACGAGACGACCGCCTAAGCGATACGTCCTGTATCTAGCTCAGCGTGAGCAAGTAGGGTTTTCAACAACAGCGTACGTTGCAAGTCCCACTGCGGGCACGGACGCGGATCAAGTATTGCCGGGTGAGGGTGGGGCATCGTCTCTGCGTCTCTGCCCGGTCGCTATTTCCTGCGTCGCACAGCGATAGCGCGCTTCAGTCCGCAGTACCAAGGTACGTCGTAGCGAAGATTTAATATACGGGTACTGTATAATACGTTGCAGCACCCAGGCACAGGTACAGGTACAGGTACAGGTACCGGTACCTTACCGCAGCTTATAATGAAAATTTCTTACAAGAAAAAGCAGTGGAGGCCACCAAGCCAAAAAGAAGAAAGGAGGAAAAAACCTAAGCCCGAGGAACAGGAAGGCATGCCACAGCACCAGCACTGCCCTCCTGAAAAGCGTCGCGGAGATAAGAACCCAGAGTGCCATGAAGAGCAGCAGAAAGACGTTGCATGAATTCACGTCGCACATCCCCCAAAAAACGCCCGCAGCTTATCGTCTTGCTTAGCAAGCTCTATCCATGACATAATACACATTATTACAAAAATATAGACTCAACAGCACATATGACAGAGGTTATGCTACGGGTCCGGAGTACACTTCCTTAAGACCTGTGGAAGCAAAATGCCTCTCGCTTGCGTCTTATTGTGCACACCCACGCCTCGGTTAACAAGTTGGCGCCGGTTCCTTATTAATAACGCCGACCGGATTAATGAGCTTGAGATACTTGCACTATTGCAGACGGCAAACACAATTGCGCAATTCAATGCGAACAAGAAGCAGCGGCGAGGAGATAGATTGAAACAACTATTGCTTGCGTAACACCGATTATAATTTCAAAAATGCATAAAATAGATGTTTCCTCCTCCCATTGAACTAGACTTAAGTAGTCTAGATAGTTGCCTCCGACAATTTCCTCCGACACGCTTCCCCAAGCATGGCCAAGCGTAACGAGTGTTTGTAATTCCTAACTTCATGTTGCGTAACCAATGGTCTTTGTTAGCACTAGCATCCCGTTGCCTAGTGCTTATGTACAAGGTAGCTATTTGTCATCCTAGTAATTAGTGTTATGTTATTAGCGGTACTCTATTCCCTATTAGTGGCCGTCGCCCTCCAACTCCTACTATCCCTCCTGGAACCCCACAACGGAGGTCGCTGGGAGACTATCACTGCAGACTTCGGTAACAAACCCATCAAGTCTTTCACCCGCCCCACCCCCACTCACACCCCTCTTGACTGTCACCCCCCACACCCCACCCACATGCCCACCCGCCTTGTTGATGCAGACGAAGGTCTCTCACCCGACTCCCTAACCTCGTGCCCCGCAATCCTCCCCCCCGAAATCCTCCCGCCTGCACTCCGTCCCTCGGCGCACAAACCCGATTTCATACGCCTCCTCGAACCTCGCTTCGTCGGTCACAACAACGGCCGCCGCCGATACTCATCTATCAGGAAAATACAGATAGGGGAGTGGAAGTACTGCACCGACCACAACCTCTCACACACAGCTCGCTTGATTAGGGACAAATACACACCCCTCGCAAATGCCATCCGAAACCACTGGCCAGGTACCGAAGTCGACATCCTACCCATAGTCATGAGCCGCACGGGCACACCGCACTCATCCACCATAACAAGTCTCACCTCTCTCCTCACCCTCCGCACCGACCCTCCCGACAAACTCATCACCAAAGCACGACTCGACACATCTCGCATCCTTTCCACACTCCATGAACACACCGTCCAATGGCTGCATTATCTCCTCCTAGTCTACCGCACCAAATCACGCACGACCACTCGCCGAGCCTCCGCATAACGCACCTCCCCAAGCCATTACTGCACACCACTTTTAAACCGCTTCAGACCCTCCCCGGGGGGGAGTAACACCCCCGACCACACTTGGAGAGGTTGGAAATAGGTGGTTCACGGTCTAGCCATGACTTGTAAGTTCCCTGTATGGCATAGTTGGGAGGGCCCAGAGACAGCAGCCGACGCATCCGGCTTTTTGAAAAACCGGCGCATACGGTACATGTTGTAAACAATTTCAATTTCAATTTCAATTTCAATTGGCCGTCGCCCGGCCCTTAAGGTGCCTTCGCCGGCCGCCATTTCTCTCTTCCCACTTCTCTAGTCACCACACCCGGCCCCCTTTTGGGGCCGGCACGACCTCCGTGTAACTATCCGTTCCCGATCCCGACAGGTTATGGGCCCTCCACCAAGTTATACTAGAGAAGAGCGTGTGTAAAGCGCTCGGCGCCACGCTAGTCCTACCTACTCCCACGTAAATAGGAGTATAGCGTGTGTAAAGCGCTCGGCGCCACGCTAATAATTCATCGTCCGACCGACACCACGCTTCGCCTTCGAGCTGGTTGTCCGCGACTAACCCCCCATCTCCCACGTAAAAAGGAGAAAAGCGTGTGTAAAGCGCCCGGCGCCACGCTCGCTCCACCCATCTTTCAGTCTCACCTAGCCTTCAGCCTGCCGATGCTCTCGACCGGACCTGGTTTTTTAAGACCGACCCGCAAAAATTCGGCCCTTGCGTACTTTAATTAGTATTGTTATTGTTTTTTCCCGAGGCAATGCCGCTACGCTCACCTTATTTAGCGAGGAGCTTAACTTTCCCACGGCGAAAGGCGGGAGTCAACACGAGCGCCCGTCTATGCCTTTGCGTGTCTACACACTCCTAGCAGCACCGTTGGCTTTGCTTCTTCCTCACCGGTCGCTCTCACGCGTGGGCTAATTCGCCCGTGGACAGTTTTTCCCGCTACATGTCCGAATAGTATATTACGCAGTACATTTGGAACCGCTTCATATCGGCAACTCGCCGGTAGTGGCACGTTCTTGTGGGCGCATGTCGCTACATCTACCCGGCTTGAGACACACGCTAAAAGCACTACACCTTCGACCAAGATGGCACCTTCCTCAACGCAAGCTAGGACGACGTCAAGACCTCGGCTACCTTGAGGGGGTGTTAGCACTAGCATCCCGTTGCCTAGTGCTTATGTACAAGGTAGCTATTTGTCATCCTAGTACTTAGTGTTATGTTATTAGCGGTACTCTATTCCCTATTAGTGGCCGTCGCCCGGCCCTTAAGGTGCCTTCGCCGGCCGCCATTTCTCTCTTCCCACTTCTCTAGTCACCATAGCCGGCCCCCTTGTGGGGCCGGCACGACCTCCGTGTAACTATCCGTTCCCGATTCCGACAGTCTTAAGTTCATCAAAGCGGGGCGGCTTGCGGCATGAGAGGCTCGAAGTGTGTAATGTATGTACCATGAGGAGCATGGATGTATACGACATTTTGAACAATATTCCTTGTCCTCGAAATCAACCATGACTTGTATAACTACGGCTACACAGCTTACGTGGAACATTACATACGGGAATGGAGTAAGGAGTAAATTTACTGTGTCGTCGTGTTACGTATTTTCGCATGACAATAATCAGCACACTATGATATAGCAAATAATCCCTTGTCACTTAGCGCGTAGCCTTCAATGTCGTGGTGTGGCACCCCGTCTCGTGATGATAGTCTTGCACCGCGACAAATTATAGTCTCCACCGCCACTGCGCTCCTTGTCAGTGCCGCGCTAGTATTATTCGATAGTTTTTGCTGACGCGTCTTAAATATCATCTAAAGACAATGCGCCATGCTATGTGCTTCGCATGATACGCACGCATGCTTCGGAGTCCTAATAAGTATTCTCGTCGAGCGCGACGCTTATGAATGATGTGGGTTTATGTGCAACGACTCATTCATTTGAGCTAGAACAATGACTTGGCACAAATAGCGCTTAGTGCACAACTTGCGATGAAAACTAGGGCAAAGCATACATCATGGAGAATACCGCGTGCCTCATATATGTTAACTTATACGGTAGGAATAATTGGGCAAACACCGGCGGCAGCCCTAGAGGGGGTGCGCTAGCAGGCCCGTCGGACACACCTCCACCTCCACGTAGTGGGCGCTGGTACCCCCACAGCCGTGTCATGCTCAGCACGGTAAGGGGCTGAGAGAGGTTCCGGCAGTGCGATCCATGACAGATCAACGACAGTATTCCCCGCTCGGCCCGTCCGACATGTGTTTTTATTGATTAAACACTCTCATATATTCTCTCGATGAGGAGGCGCGCGGGGCTAAATCTGTGAAACACATTTGGGCGATGAAGGGATAGGTGGATCGGCGGTGCGAGGGAGGCGTTGGATTTGGCAGCGGGATCCTAGGATCCATCGCTAATTGCCAAGGAAGGGCGCTCACGAGAATAACGTCGACTAGCGCTTTTGAAGTCGAGCTTCCCCGGAGGGTCGAGTGCGACACAAGCGACAAAAATAACATACGCTGAGGGAAGAGCGGCACGGTCCGATAACGGTAATCATCTCGATCAACCAGCGATGGGAAAGCCATATACAGACGGTTTCGCCCCAAAAACATGTATCCCGCAAGTTTTTTGTTGGCATCGCGAACCCGGTTCCTCCCAATCACTCCCCACATCGGTACCGACCATCAATATGAGTGCCTCAAGCGATATTCTAAGGGTTATCGCGGCACTACGTCGCTCGTTTAGTAGGCGGCCCCATGGCAGCTTAGTAGACCACAATGAGAATCAGCCTCATGCCATTTTTGTAATCCGCCTCACGCCAATTGCAGTGGGTCTTCTAGCTCCGCCGATGAAATTATCGCGAGTGTGCTAGTCTCCCATGGCGAGCTGCCCGCATGAATTCCATGCAGTCTTGGCGACTGGCAAAATTGAGCTTATCAAGTGAGTCTAACTATACGTTGTACTTGATTTAAACTATGCCAAACATGTGGAATTTGGTCGTCCTTGAAATGGGTGCACAACAACAAGTTATTTCCTCGGGGTCTTGGAAGGGTGTCGATCTTGGCACATGAGATGCGACCCAGGTCGTATTCATCGTCGTCATCTTCAATTGTAGTCACATGAAGATAAGGACGTAACGTAGCATTAGGACATGGTCGAAGACTGTTAACATGAAACACATTATGAAGGCGTACAATATATTCTATCCAATCTGTAACCGTTCGTGCCAATCTTCTCCAACATTGTAAAATGTCTCAACTGGATGTACTAACGTTTCCGATTAAGTTGACCGCGTAGAAACATGCCCTTAGTAATAACCGAAACCTTGTCTTCTAGCTGCAACTGGTGTGCTGTCGACGGCAGAGATGGAGCTTGCATGTTACTTTTGTGTGCTCGCAACACAGAAGTAATCAGTTCATGAATCTCACGTACGTAATTACAGTAAACAATATTGAGCAACTGTATAAATTGGAATCGGAGGTCGCATTGGCAGCATCAAGTCCGGCGGTTCCTCAAGTGAGAAGCCGTAATTAGCCTCAACCGGTGTGTGCTCAATTCCCAACGCATAACTAGCGTTGTGGGCGAATTTGACACGTGGCAGCGAAGTAACCCAATCACTTCCGTCGTAACAAGTAAAAACTCGCAGAAGTTGTTGGAACGTAGAGTTAAGCCGCTTAGTTAAACCCGACGGTCTCACTTTGACGACTAGAAGACATGTTTAACTTAGTTCCTAAGCGTATCGAAAGTGTTTGCTAGAAAGCGCTGACAAATAACGGGTCTATGACTCTATGTCGCTAATCAAAACACGCGAAAGGTCATGTAAATGGTACGCAACTTGTAACAAGGCTTTTGCTTTTTTCTTGAGCAATAATAATAATCTCATTTGTACAAGGGAAAAGTGAGCCATGCGTGTCAAGCGGTCAACCACCACCAACACACTGTCAAAATCTACACTTTGAGGTAAGTGACTTAGTAAATCCAATCCAAATGTGTGCCATGGTCCAAGCGGAAGATGCAGTGGATCTAGAGCAGCTATCATATGTGGTCGTTCCTTAGTGCGTCAATAAACAACGCATCTTTGACATTCGTCGTTAACGTCTTGTCGAATGCGACGCCACCAAAACCTGTCTAAAGCCTTAGTTAGCGTACTTGCGTGACCTATGTGACTTGCATAACTAATGTCGTATAATTCAAACAACAGTTTTGCTTCATCGTTGGGTCGTTCGGAATGTACAATCTTGCATTTCTCTAGAAATAAGAATCGCAAGCAACAGTATGTCCAACCTTCGTCCACTCACCCTCATCCCCACAAACCGAGTCGTTGGAGTAACCTAGTCGAATAATCTAAATCAGTTATGGGTACATGTGCATGACGCCAGCAGTGAAACTACTTAAATTAGCGTCATAACTATGCGAAGCCAACGAGGCGTCGTGGCTTCTCGGCAGCTGGGTCCGTTCTCCAGGATTAAAACTCTGTTACATATCTTCAATCCAAATCAGTGGGAGACTGGATTGTGCATAACAATCAGCCCGTTTGGCTTAAAGGGTCAACCTCGTTGTTGCTCCCTTTACGATAAGCTAGAGTCATCGCACCCGTAAATGGATATACGTCGCGTACGTAACGCGCGTGCCGTTTGTTCAACATATCATTGGATTGCATGAGAAGATGGCACAGTGTGTCGTGGTCCGTGAGCACTAGGAACTTGGAACAACCTGCAAGGAAACACCGCCAATGCTTGACAGCTTCGCAAACAGCTAAAGCTTATAGGCCGTAAGCGGAGTAAGAACTACCGCGCTCAACGTTGTTAAGTTTACGCGCCCAATGACAGACTAGTCGAAGACCTCCTCCATTATCTTGCAGTAGGGCAGTTGATGCACCTACTGCCGACGCATTTGTAGCCACGGTAAACGTCGCGTCCGAGCTGACTTTCGGAAGCACCAGGCATGGCGCGGAAATTAGACCCAACTCGAGAGTCTCAAAGGCTTCAATGCATGTAGGGGCCATCACAAACTTCTGTGGCTGAGGCTTTCTTAACAAGTATGTTAACGCCGCCGGCATATCGCTGAAGTGGTTTATGAATTTGACATAGAAAGATTGCAGAGCTATACAAAACTGCGAACTTCATGATGTGTCTAAGGCACCGGCCACTCCTTAACAACATGAACTTTCTTTGTCGAGACGGAGAGCTTTCCGCCGAAAACAATGTAGCCAAGGTACTCCATATTATCTTACAGTCCGAAGAAGCATTTCTTAAGACGCAGCTTAAGACTCTCTTTATTGAAACGTTGCCAAAAAACACAGATGTTCCATGTGTTCCTCTAGTGTACGGTTGTAAATGCAGATGTCATAGAGGTACACCATAACGAACTTTTGTAAAAAGTCTCGTAAAGTCTCGTTCATCATCCGTTGGAAGGTCGTTGGACCGTTGTACAATCCGAAAGGCATGGCCACCCATTCCATCAGACCATCATCACTTAAAAATGCCGTCTTATAAACATCTTCCTCCTTGATTCAAACTTGCCAGAACCCAGACGCTAAATCCAAATGCGTGTATAAATTTGCGTTGTCATTTGACTCGTCCAAGGTATCATCGACAAGAGGTAGCGGGTAGGCATCCTTACGAGTCACCTCATTCATGCCACGTTAGTCGATGCACAAGCGAAGTGAGCCGTCGGCCTTTCGAACGAAGAGAATCGGAGAACGAAATTCGCTGCGACTTAGTCGAATCAATCTAGCAATAACAACGTCTAACTGGCGATTTAACTCCTCCCGTTTAGCAAGCGACAACGATTCCACTAACGCCGCATTGGTCCAATAGTGTCAATCGGGTGATCCCAAGGTCGACTAACATGCGGAGAGTCCGCCAAACGTTGAAGTACTCTCGGGAAGTCGTCGAAGAGCATTTTGCGCAAATCCTCTCGATTGTCGTCACATAGCTCGTCGACAAAATGAAAATCGAATGGAGGTTTATGCTCAGACACCGCCAAATGGATCGTGAAAGATTCCGCAGTTCGGCCTTTACCTCTAGCAGACTTCAGCATCAATTTCTAAACTTTAGTCAAATACATGAGTATTCACCCGGGACGTCACTCGATTACTTGGTTCTCAATGACAGTTCCATCCATCAATGGGAAAATTCCCTCGATACCAAATGTAAGAGCCGCTTGTTCGTCGTCTAACCTTGTTAATGTCGGCCGCAAGCAAATCGCGAAGGACGAGAAACGTGTGGACGAAGTCATGCTGAGCAAAAGTGAAAGAGATGTCACACACCTTTGTTGACGTAACTCGTTGACCAATAGCAAGTCAAAAAATGGTCTTGGAAGCGGACTTACGTGTATATAGACACATGCGCGTAACAAAGTCTTCCAAGACGAAATCTAGCATCGCAGCACAATCCACAAGCGATGTTTGATGATGATGACCACCCGAAGTAGAAACCGACAAATTGAAATTGAAATCGTTTACAACATGTGCCGGCAAACTAGACCGACTGCTGTCTCACGGGCCACTCTACTTCGCCATACATGACTTATTAGCAAGTTGGGCCCGGATCTCTTCGACCAGGTACATTTCTTATCGACACACCTATCTGCAATGTGTGTCGACGTTCCTCGGGAGTTATAAAACTGTAAGCAACCGCAGTAATTGCCATAGTCCCCCCGCCTAAGCAGTAACAACGTAATAATTTTGTAATCAAGAAAAACAGATCTAAAAATAAATCCACTTGTCGAGAAATGCAAAACTAAACGGCTGCTCGACCTTCACGATGCACGGCCCGCTCCCACCGAACCGGGGTGTCGACCGGCCTAGGCCGGTCGGCGTTCGGGAGGGACGACGGGCCAGCCTAATCTAGCTCCCGCGTGACTTCGGTCTTGCCGAAGGTAGGAGGGGAAATGCTGGCAAAAAACCCCTCCTCGCGCGGTCGCTCGTTGATCCCGCCGCTCCATCCCGTAAACCCGCCCCAAGGTCTTGCCGCGTCCACCGACGCGGCGGCCCTCCTTGTCGAGGTCCCCCATCACCTCGAGGGCGTGTGGGGGGGACCGAGACACAAAGACATAGAAAAAACTAGCGCTCCTGCCGCCGCGCCTGAATTTCCCCGCTCATTTCCCCGTTTTTTTCTCTGTCTGGTACCCGGGTACCTGTCGGTTTTCCTGCCTGTGGCCGTGCTCTCCCCCCTCTGATCGCGCGTCCACCGAGCAGCATGTTCTTGAGCGGGGGCCTCCGCGCTCACCCGGGCCCACGCTCAAGGAATCCTAGGATTATGAAGGTCTGTCGGGGTAGTGGGTGTCGAAGAGGGGGGGGGGCAGGTCACCGTAGCCGGATCCGGCGGGCCGCGGGCGCCTGGAATTAAACAAAACCCTCCGTGCCGGGTTTTCCGGCGGCGCCGACCCAAAGGGTCGTCGCCGCCAGATCGTGTCGCTCCTCCCGTCGCGACCGTCCTCCTTGCCGTCCCAGCTAACTCCTCCCCCCGGGAGATGACGTTGGACGACGTAGCGGCTACGACGAAGTCTCCTACAGAGTGGCATCATTGGCTCTTGACCGTCGTGTAAGTATTTGCATTCGAGTAAGAAAGTCTTGGTACATCTTCAAGTTCGCTGTGAGCTTGTTAACTTTAGCTCATTTATGTAGAACGAAGATGGTGAGAGTGGGCACCAACAACAAGAACGAAGATAACGTTGTACACCGACAATGTTATCCGATTTCGTCCCCGAGCTCCCATGGTGGATTAATGAAAACTCGCTCTTCAGCTAAGTCTCTCTCCAAGATTAAGATGCTAGGAGAGCATTGAGGTAAGTCCCCGTGCACATTCAACCCCTCATCATTAGCACAGTCATCCGCCCTCCCATTTGAAAGAGCATTGTTCGTGCAAAGGAGCAAAGACTGAATCGATTAGTTTCCAATCAACTTAACGTCGACTTTTTATAACTTTACAACTTAACCTTTGCTAACTTTGTTGACGATGTCCGTTATTACGAGTTGCAGAGCCTCAATCTCCACTACATGTGCTGTCAAAATTGAAGGCTCAGCTTTAGCAAGAGCTAGTAGTGCATGATAGGCGGTGTAAGTGGTAGCCGTATGCTCTTGTCCATCATCATGACAACTTGGCCACCATCAATTTTACTTTTCCGCCTTGTCTTCGGACTCGGATTGTAACCTCGGGCAATAAGACATGCAATGTCCGGGCTTTTGGCAATTGTAATAAAGCTGCTCATCTCGATGACGTTGTTGCTCCTTCGGTGTGAGTGCCTTCACTACGATGGCGTTAAAATTTAAGCATCGCTTGTGACGCAGATTGCCAATGCCCTTGCCCTTACTTTGCCCCGAGCCTTTTCCTTCGGACTATAGAGTGGTTCCGGCTAATAAAAGTAGGGTTTGAACTAACGATTCTGAGTAGATCAGAGACCACTCGTGTAGTAATTTTCGCGCATTTCGTGGTATAGCTTTGGGTTTTGAAATTATGGCATGTTTGCTCGGAAGGATCCGGTTCCACTCCCTTCTTCGGACCATCTTCAGGTTTGTCCGAGCGAAGCTTCTTGCCTCAATGTCCGTTGCCATTTCCATCCTTGTTCCGAGGATGTTTGCCGTTACCAACAAGTCCAACAAGTTTTCCAAGTTCTCTCGGGTTAGTTCCATCCTGTCGAGGGCCTTGCACCATTGTCTTGCGTTGATTCTCGGTCACGGTAATATGAAGTTCATTGAAGGTCGTTGTCGGCGTCGGAACTATAATATGCGTAAATCCGAGGGTTCATCGCCAACCAATAGGTTAAAGAAACCAACGCAATGCTTCCAAATAGAACCAACATCACCAGCAGCTAAACGACGCGAGAACAGTAAGTCCTTAGATATGTCGTCGTCGTGAACCAAAAAGAAGTGTTTCTCCCTCACCGCGTTACGAAAATGTTGCCAAGACGCAACAAATCCAAGTTATAGTAACTCATGAGACAGCTTACTACACTTTACGTTACCATCATGCGTAGGCGTAAAAGTCATGCCATCGATCGTAACAATAGCCGGAACGACGTAAAAATCTGCCAACTAGGTCGCCACAATGTCAATTGATGCCTCGATCTTAGCAGCGGTACACGACTGTGAAGCGATGAAATTCGATGGAGCAAATGTTGCGAAAACCGAGACGTGCTACTTTGCACCATCCGAAAGCGTTATCGAGACGTCTTCATCTCAAACCAACTATAAATCATCGCTCGAAAATGGCAAGCCGATTTCGCGCCACAATACTCGAGATTGTTTCTACAAGTGTTTCGCTAGGTAAAATTCCGCCATCGGGAAACTACACCTTACCGGATTGGAGCTTAACGCTGAAAACGAATTGAATGTCGCCTTCCGAAGCACTTCCAATGTAAACCAAAATCACCACGTAATTGCCAAGTCTCAAAGAAGCCATTGTTAGCGTAAGTATTCGACAGTCTAGCTAGTGTTAGCGTGTAGATTCAAAACGCACCGAAACCAGCGTGGAAGTTTGCTTAGAGAATCAACTGCGTAACAATTAATTACGGCTAACTGTTTTGCAACTTGTATCGGCTTCATCGTGTGCCCATGGAACCCCTTTGCGTATGTAGTGTGTGCCCCCGCACGAGTCGAGGCAAGTCTTGGAATCTATTGATGTTGTGGATTGGGGGTATGGACATGAGGTGACAACGAAGAGTTAGTCTAGATATTTCCGTCTTATTCGGGCCGCGGGGTAGGGACAGTACAACAAATTCTTTTGTACGTGGCTTGGGGTCGCCGCCGCCAAACTCTGCCGATGTTGTTATAGTATAATTTTACCAATTTTGTTTCTCTTTTCTCCATGGGGATATAACTACAACTACACCGGTCGGCGGCGGGCAGCGAGCGCCGCCATGCCATGGTGGTTGCGTCCAAGTTGTGCGCCTCCCGCTCTTGCATATTTGTCTCGCAGCAATAGATAGATTCGCCCTTGTACGACTCGATCGCCGTCTCATACTCCTTAGATAGTGCCCCCATCTCCATATTAGGGGAGTAGCAACAATCATCATATTGCGAAATGAAATATCGGATGAGGTAAGTGACAAACATAATGCTTGTCGGCATCCATAGAGATATTACTTTTAACCCCTTTCCCTCCGTACGTGGCGCTTTTTGATGATATACGAGAAGGTGGAGCGCATGTGTCCAGCCCATCCCGCTCAACGGCCTATCGTATGTGGCATGCATTGTACGGCTACTTGCTTACCGCCCTCGGCTACACCGAACATGAGAAGTTGGTACCAAATGCCGATGGGTATGGGCGCTCCCTCTCCGGGCCCGCCGGCGGCCGGCAACGAGGTGTTTGGATAGCCCTTAGTGCCATGGTTTCCATCTTTATGACCCGTAGTCTCTTCGCAACCGCCATTCGCAGTGTTTGGAATGAAGTTATTTCGAGATCGTGCGAGGCGTCGATAAGTCATCGACTTACTAGACGCACCCATGATATTTACATTCATCGAGTGGATGTACTAACGTTTCTGTGTGCGTTTTTGCCCGGCCCTTGCCAAGGGTACAATTCAAAATGTTGTGGAATGCTCTTGTTCAAGAAGCGCGACTAGTATGTGATGGGATTTTGACGGCGATTAGGGTGGATACGGATGTGCGGCGGAAGGCGGCCGTTGGAAATGGCGGCGAACAACAAGAAGCAGTGCCAAGGAAGGGCGATCACTGGACGACAACTAGCCTTGTTGATATCGAGCTTCCCGTGGGGGCGAAGCACGACGCGAAGCATGCCGTAGAAGAGTCGCAGCCGGGAGAGTGGCAAAATATAGCGGCGGACATCCTTAAGATTGACCAGGTACATGGGGGTTCGGTTATGGTAACTGCCGTACCCCACACGTATTCAAAACGGTTGCTCGATCCATGTGATTAATCAACCCTTTCCCTGATGGTTACCCAACAATCGACATGTGTATCTTAGGCGGCGTGCGTAGGGTTATTGCGACGGCGCATAACTCGCAAAGCCCCCCCCCCCCCCCCCCCCCCCCCCCCCCCCCCCCCCCGTAAGCCAATGGGGGAGGGTACGTGCGGACCCATCGCGATGATATATGTGGAGGAAACATTCGGCGACGGACCGGGGACGTCAGAAAACCCGTATTTACGAACGGGGCGCGTCGAATTTACACATAGGGGATAGAAAATAAACCCTTTCTTCAAACATACATGGTACCCCATTTACAAACATGAAATGCGCACACTACCTCATTTACAAACGAGTGGATGGATGCATCTAGTTTTTAAATTGGCCCCACCTTTTTGTCTAGCTCGTAAATCGGGAATTTTCTGGCTTATGAGCCACTAACCACCACTTTGTAAATGAGGTGTTAGTTGCACCTCAGACCTCGTAAATGCCGTGCCCTTCTATATGTATGGTCAGATTGATTTAATCTAGAGGTTTGCAAACCCATATCCCATATGTACGGGACAGTGACCCCCGCGGTTATTGTTACCGTTAGTAACGGCGCGTCGTACCTCCAACATGACAACTAGACTTGTTCTGGCAGTAGGGCGCAACCAACGACCGGATGACTTCCGTAACGGTCCTCTCTAACTAGCCCTTGCCTCATGAGCCAGAACTACCTAAGAGCATGGCGCTCTCTGGTTTCGCGCTTAGCCAACCTAGGCTTCGCGCAAACCAATCTACTAGACCATATAATAATGCGCTACTCGTCCCCCATGCCTTGCCTGTGGTGGTCTTTTGGCCAATATATATGCAAGCTGACATCTATGGCAAACGTGATCTAGGGTAAATAACAAATAACTGCTGGGATTTTTTCGTACTTACATACAAACCCGAAGCGCCTAATTAAAGCGGTGGTAATTCACCAAAAAAACATGTCTCTCATCAGAGAGATGGAAACTACGCGGGAACCAACAGCTAACTTGCGTCAAATTTCCTGAGGCTGTATGCTACGCACGAATAAGCCTGCGCGCAGATTGGCATCTCATCTTTCGCGGATGGTTGCGCAGAGCATTGGATGATTTATCTTATTGTTTGCGCGACGAGAATTCATGCAACGGCTTTCTGCTGCTCTTCATGGCACTCTGGGTTCTTATCTCCGCGACGCTTTTCAGGAGGGCAGTGCTGGTGCTGTGGCATGCCTTCCTGTTCCTCGGGCTTAGGTTTTTTCCTCCTTTTTTTTTTTTTTTTTGCTTGGTGGCCTCCACTGCTTTTTCTTGTAAGAATAATTTTATGATTTATCTGATTGTTTTATATTTTGTTGTACCTACGTGTACCCGTACCCTGCAATGTACGGGTACACGTAAATACCGTGGGTATATCAGTACTTTTGGTCACTTGCCGCCTGCCGAGCATCTCGGCATGCCGGTTCCGGGTTGGTCTTCACCCCACACCTCCAACAGTGCACGGCCGCCCCTTAGGCACTGCCTTTCTCATCACTGCATCTCACGAAGCGACGACAATATATATCGTTCACTTTCGTGACGTGTCCCCGGCTGCGCGTAGTGCATAGGGAGGTGTACAGTGCACGGGACGCGCCAGGTGGCGAGGGCGGAGTCGGCGACGACATGTGGCGACAGTCGATTGCGACATCCGCCGAGTAACGCGAGTGAGTAGTGACCGCCGCCCGATCCGTGGAGCAGGTAACGTCAGCCAAGCTTACGAATCGTATCACTACTATGGTGTACAACCGTTCTTGCAATCAGGCGGCAGTGCACGGAGGGTTTTCGGAGCGCTGCTCTGCCGCGAGTTGACATAAAACAATGGAAATGTGACACAAATGGACGAAAGGCGGAGTGACGAGTGAAGGGAGTCGAGTCTAAGGCAAGGTCGTCGTGCTGTTGTTGGTGTCTGTGACACAGGAAAGGCGGGGTGGGGGGAGGGTGAGTGGGTCTGAAGATGTCGAGTCAGGTGCACACCAACAATGGGCCGGTGCCGGAGTTTGCAAGAAAGGCGCGACAGAAACGAGAGGTTGACCTTCCTTTCGTTTCCCCCCTCCTTCTCCTTCCTTTCCTTCCCACTCCCCCTCCTCTTTTCCTTCACCCCCCTCATCACCATAATTTGCCTCGGTTATGGGCAAAGTATGGCCACGTCGACGTGGGCTGAGGCCAGGGGAGTGCTGTGGTGCTGTCGCTTGCGTCGCTGTTTGTTCGTGTGAGTGAGTGCATGCGGTCTGTGTGAGCGAGTCTGATACAGTGTTAGAAAGTCTGTGTGAGCGAGTGTGAGAACGTGTTAGCATCTATGCGCGCGCGTGTGTGTGTGAGTGTGCGCGCGCGCGCGCGCGTGTGTGTGTGTGTGTGTGTGTGTGTGTGTGTGTGTGTGTGTGTGTGTGCGTGTGTGTGTATGTGTGTGTGTGTGTGTGTGCACGCGCGCGCGCGCGTGTGTGTGTGTGTGTGTGTGTGTGTGTGAGTGTGCGTGTTGGAGTAAGAGAGAGAAAGGATAAAGTGTGTTTATGAGTGAGTGAGTGTATGTATGTGTGATTATGTGAATATGGGTTTGGGCATCTGTGTGTATGTATGGTTTTTGTGTAAGTGTGCGCGAGTGTGTGTGCGCGCGTGCGTGCGTGTGTGTGTACATGTGTGAGCGAGTGTGTGTGCGTGAAAGTGATTGTATGCGAGTGTGAACAAGTGAGCGTGTGCGCGTGTGAGTGAGAAAGCGTGTGTATGTGCGTATGGGCGAGTCTTTTGCATGTATATATTTCTATATATATTTGTGTATGTGTGTGTGTGTGTGTGTGTGTGTGTGTGTGTGTGTGTGTGTGTGTGTGTGTGTGAGTGAGTGCGTGCATGCGTGCGTGTGTCCTTGTATCCGTGTGTGTGTGACTTACTGACTCGGGGGTAGCTGTGCTTGTGGTTAGCAGGCGGGCGGAGGTCTGTCGTTTCCGAAGGCCAGCGGCGGTGGATTCCTGCCGGCCATCAACAACCCACTGGCCATGAGCGTCGACTCCGCGATGTGGAAGGGAATGGCTGAATCACCCACAGGTTCCTCTCCCTCCACACTGTTACCCCCCAATCTACACGCGCTTCTTCCTCACCCTCATCTTATTCAAATGCTGCGAAAGCTTTGAGCTCCATCTGACCCCGCCTGCATTTCACCCCCCCCCCCCCCCCCCCCCCCCCCCCCCCCCAAATGATGCGCAGCCAATCCACCCGTCGCAATGGGGTTCAGCGCACAACCTATGATGGAGGGAGCTATGGGGGTGCGCTCTACGCCCCGGTGCTTTTCTCTCTTTCGTATGCAGTAGATGAAGGAAATCTGGAGGCGAGCTTTCCTTCTGTATGTGTGAGTGTAATGTTCATTGGCGTGGGTTGGGATTGTGCATTAATGTGAGTGGCAGGTGTCGCCGCGGGGGACTGCGGGGCTGCGGGTGAAGACGGAGAACATGGGGAAGTGGAGCGAGCGGCAGTCCTTCCTATCGGAGCTGGACCTTGACAGGCGGGAGAAAGAGCTGGTGCGCTTTGCGAACCACAACTCTTCGCATGTTTGCCAGTCGTATTGTTGAGGATCTGGTTATGCGAGTTGCTGGGAATGCGTGTTTGTGTGTAAACAATATATTAGATGGATTTGTGTGACTGTTTGAGCTTTTGAGTGTGTACGTGAGTCTTGTTGCAGTCGTTTGTGCGTGGCTACGATTGTGCTAGATTGTGAGATTGGATGCGATGATATATGCGATTCTGTGTGCACGAGTGTGTGTGTGTGTGTGTGTGTGTGTGTGTGTATGTGAGTTTGTGTGCGTGGTGGGTGTGCGAGTGTGATTGTATGTGTATGTGTGTGTATGTGTGCGTGTGTGTGTGCGAGTGTGTGTGTTTGTGTGTGTGTTTGTGTGTATGTGTGTATGTGTGAGTTTGTGTGCGTGTGTCGGTGTGCGAGAGTGTTTCTATGTGTGTGTGTATGTATGCGTGTGTGTGCGTGTGTGTGTGTGTACGTGAGTTAATGTGTCATTGGGTGTGACAATGCGCGCTCTGTCAGCACATTGCTTATGAGAAAACTGGTTTGTGACAGTGTTTGTGTCTGTCTATTTCCTGTAAGAGTTTGTACCTTTTTATATGCGTGATGTTGTTCCATTGTGTGTGTGTTTTCTTTTATTGCTTGATTGGTTTTTAGTTTGCATGTGCTTATATATGCATGTAAGTAGATACGTTGTGGGAGCATTGGCATCTAGGACTGTTTGTCTTTGGAAGGAGATAGCGCTGTCTGGCGGCTAATCCCTCGAAACCCTAAACTTCCCTTTCCCTTCTCTCCCTCAGTCCCTCATGCGCAGTAATCAGCACGAGGCCAACAAACTGCTGCTGGAGTCGTGGCTGAATGAAGTGCTTGACAACAACGGCGGCGGAGGTGGCGGCGGGGGAGGGCAGCGCACGCAGACGTTGCAGTCAGGCGCGTCAACCAATAAGAGCGGTCTCAGCAGCTACGGTGGGTGGCCATCCTCCATCAAACAACCAGACCCTAAATACTAACCCTAAACTATAGTTGCGGTAGACATCGCATCATCTGCGAAGTCTGTTTTAGGGATTTTGAGCGGAACGGTAGATAATGTGGGCGTTTTTCTACATCAAACATTTCAAACCCTAAATTGAGAACCCTAAATTAAGAACCCTGGTTTTGTAAGCCTCCCCTTTGCACGCAAAGCCTCAGAATTTTTCATGTTGACGAGTGGTCTGAGTAGGCGAGTGCCCGAATCACACGCGAATTTTCATTCGGGTTTTAGTGATCATTATTCCTGGATCGATTTCTAGATGCAATGAAATGTCTAAAACTGTCCAAACTATAATTTAGCCCTTACCACCCGAAATACTCCTGCCTCTAATACATCACATACAAATCAAGTAGCCCGTCGTTGAGCTTTTAGTCCGTATTGCGCTACGAGGGAATTCGAGTGAATTGGTGGTGTAATTGGTGATTGTGTGGGGCGCAGGCCTGTCGCGGTCGGAGCTGGCGGGGATGGGGCTGGTGGGGGAGCAGATCGACCGGCTGTACCGCAGCTTGTACGTGTACACCGTCGGTTTCCACGACTCGCTGCGTTCCATGTTCAAGCACTGTAAGAATCCCGCGCGGCTTGTGGAAAATGTGTGGCGCAGCTACATCCACGTCGCCGACGCCGCGATCCAGGTATCAACCTCCTCCCGAGATGATCACATATCAACCTTCACACTCAGTCACCCAAGGCGCAGAGTTTGTCAAATCATCCGTTTCACATACGTAACTTTGATATGTTGATTAGCAATTAACTGAACCACACTCTGCGCTAATATAGTACCGACTACTTACTCGAGAGATGATATTTGAATAAAATTCACTGTATCAATAAACACAAATTGAAATTGTATGCGTCGGAGTAGGACACAATTTTATCTTTTCTTGCAAATTTGTCGTTTTTAATTGATGCAGTGTCGACATGCTCATCTTGACACCGACGCGCAAACATTTTGTTAACATGATGAGCCCGAGTGACAGTGCGTTCCAATCGCGTTGTTTGTACTTAAATAGCGGATGTGACGATGACTGAGCTGTCTTTTTCTCGTCGGCTACCGTAATAGGTGGGCTTCAAGAGCGAGTTCCTGGCGTTGGTGGCGACAAAGGAGCAGAGCAACTCGCAGCTGTTGATGGCGGAAGAGGCGCTCGCCGCGACACGCAAAGACCAGGGGCACCTCGAAAAATCAAACACGTGGCTGTCGGGCGCGCATGCGCAGGAGCGCGCGATGCGACAGAGCCTCGAAAAACAGGTGGAGGGGCTTCGGGCGGAGCTGGACAACGAGAGCCGCGAACACTCGCAGCTCCTCACTCGCTACCTCTCCGAGGTGGAGAACCGGACCCAAGCGCAGGTAAAGGGCGCATACTCGACAGCAATCGGGGATGATTTCTTGTAACCGATAATTGCGATAGTGTGATCGTAATATATACCGTTTCAATGAATATCTTGATATATCAATTCACTTGTAACAACCGATCGTGACGCGTTTGCGATAAGGCGATTAAGTTTTTTTTTAAGGTCGTGGCGGCACCTTTTTCATTTAGCCCCCCTTTAAGAAAACTAGTTTGGCCCAATCCATTGTTGAAGTAATACAAATTGCATGTTTTCGGGTCCTGAGCAATGCAGCAAATTAACAACATCACGATGAAGTGTTGGAATTATTGGGGAGTTAGGGTTTAGGGTTTTGTTTAAGGATAGGTTGTGAGGTAACTATTAATATTTTGAGGAGACTTTCCAAAAGGAAATATATTGTGAAAAGGAATTACCCTTCCCCCCCTTCCTCCCCCTTGGTTTTTGGAGAACGACCGCCACCTAAAATAAGAAATTAAAACCCAATCGACTAATTATTATTTGGCAGGAGGATTACCGAAAGACGGCTGACGAACTCGACAGGCTCCGCGAGAGTGCGTCGGTTCTCGAGCGCGAGCTGGCGGCCTCGAAGGGAGCGGTGCAGAAGCTGTCCGTGGACTCGCACACCGCGACGCGGCTGGCGAGGGAAGCGGAGGCGCTGGAGGCGCAAACGCGAAGTCAACGCGAAGCTGATAAAGCGCGCATCGCCGACCTTAACAAGTGCGGCGCGCACAACTGGCACTATTGGTTTAGAGGTTTCTTGTCTTCGTCGTTGCTCCGGGTTTCATAGCACTAAAAGTTAGGTCCCTTTGTTTAAATGTTATTATGATAGATATAATTTTTTGCTCGTAATATTCTCGTCAATTCGAGCAAAATATTCAATGATTCACTTTCGAATCGGTATGAGTAGTTCGCACCTAGTAGTTGACGACATGTGGTGTCTTTGTTCGTCTGTGGCTGGCATAATCATTTATACAGACGGCTGGCGACGTCGTGGAAGGAGATCGAGACGCTGCGGGCCGACTTAAAGGAGGAAATGATGAACCGGAAGCACATTATGGAGGACATCCAGATCAAGCAGCGCGCGATCGCGCAGCAGGAGTCGATCATCAACGACCACCTCTCTTTCCGCCACGCGCACGAGCAGCAGCGTGTGGAGATGCAGCGCGCGATGCAGACGATCGAGGAAGAGAAGGGAGCTATCGAAAGGGAGCGGATGCAGATGCAGGTACATTTTTTGCTTTGCATTTCAATTATATGATTGAACATTGACCGTTCACTATATATTGATGGTCGAGCGCCGATATTTATCTGAATGTCCATTCCGACTTTCACTTAAATGTATCGCCACATCCACGCTCATTGACCTTGATCTATGAAGCGGGCCCACTATCGTTGTTTTAAAGCGTTGTATAAGTTATGATGTACTATCGCACACGTTTTTGTCGTTATTTATTGTCTTTCGAGTTGATATTCCGACTTCCGCCATATTTTATTGTGATTGAGATGGTGTATGTCGGGATGATGCAGGGCGTGATTGACAACCTGACCGCCGAGACGGACGCGTTGCAAGAGCGGCTGGCGACTAAGACGATGAAAAAGCGGGACTACAAAAAGAGTCTGCATCAGCTGACCGCGGAGCACGATGAAGTTAAGCGCGCTTACATGCAACACGACCAGGACCGGGAGCGGGAAAGGGAGCGGATGCACGAGGTGGAGAACCAGCTCGCGGAAAAGACGCAGGAGTGTCTCGAGAAGGAAATGATCGGCTACGCTTTGAACACGGGCCTAGCCGCGCTGACGCCGGTGCAGTGGCGCAGCGAGGCGGTGATCCAGTATCTTCGTGGCGTGGTCAACGCGGGGCGCGAGGAAATCGAGACGTTACGGGGCATAATTGCCGAACGCGATGCGCTCATCGAAACCAAGCGCCGGGAAATTCTGAAACTCAACCGCGTCGTGCGTAACAACGAGACCGACATCGAGACGCTGCGGGAGCGAGTGAGCGAGATTTCTCAGGAGCTGGAAGAGACCAAGGTCGCTGAAAATACTTCCGCCCTTTCTCGTTCACCCTTTCGCACGATACTATACATGAAAGTATTAAAGTCCATTTATATCATTGCTACTATCATTGCTTTTCTGTTTCATTGCGTTGATGATATTGACGGTAGCGCTTACGCTATGTGATCGGCAGCGGTCTATGATTTTGAGTCGAGGGACTAAAGGTATGTTTTCTACGTCTTTAGAAAAACTTGCTCGACGAGGAGGTGCTCCGGCGGTCGGAGACGGCGAGATTGGAGCGCGAGTTATCGAAGCTGGAGAGCGTCCTCAAGGCGTCGCGTATCGCGCAAGAGAATCTCAAGGCCGATGCTCGGCAGAGTAAGCACGAGGCGGACGAGGCGAAGCGACTGGCGGGTCGCGTGGAGTCGGACATGCACCGAATGATCGACGAGCAAAAGAACTGGCGGACGGAAAAATACGCGCTGGAGGACCGAGTGCACGCGGCGACGGAGGAGCGGCTGGAGATGGAGAAAAACCTCATCAAGGCGCGATCCGAGGCGCACAATTTCTTCAACGAGTTCACCAACACCAAGAAAATGCTCGATCACGCGAAAGCGGTACGCGACTGGCGCTGCTCCCCGTTGCCTTACCCTGATCACATTTAACGGCCCGACCCCCCTCAGCCATTTCATATTAAAACGAAGTCATCACGACTTGACCTTGCCACTTCTGCTGGGGGACATGTTTTGGCCTTTAAAATTGGACTTACATTTTAAATGAAAACCAATATTTTGTTGTCGTGTTTTAGTTGGTTTCGCTATGTATCAGAACAACGTGGGGGGTTGTTTAACGGGGAAATCTTTCTGTATATGGCGATGAAGGCATTGTAGCAAATTGATTTCACTAAATAATGTGAAAGTTATCATGGATCTTTAACCCTGAGACAGTACAATTCATTTAAAAGTAAATCTTTAAACAAGAATTACGAAGCAATCTGTCCAGCAAGAGAAGACGGTGCTGGGGGTGGCTTAAAGGGGGGTGGGGGAGACTACAAACAAACACAATTTTAGAAGTGCCTTATTTTAAAGGGCGATGTGTTTGATGGTTATGCATCTGTCGCTTTCCTTGGTTTAGGCCGGTCCTATATTAGCCCTTGACCGACCGATACATATTATATCTGACGCGCTTTGATATCGTTGTTGTATTCATCTTTGTGTTTGTGATCGGTCTGCGACTCATGGCTTGGGCGCTAACGCACCCTCCTTGGTTCGTTCTGAATGCAGGCGACGGTGGAGGATCAGAAGGCACTGGAGGAGTACAAGAAGCAATTGTTCCGTATGAAGGAGGTGCGCGTCGCGGCAGTGAATGCCTCCGACAAAAATAATGAGTTCGACGCTACTTGGTTTTGTAATCTCGCACAGGTAATAAATTGAGAGCTGCGTTTTAATCGTTTTCCTTGTGCGAATTTAAATTGCAGGAGGGGGAGGTGCTGCTGAATTTTATGGAGACGATGATCACCAAGTTTAAGGGTCTGGCGACCGACTTGGCGGAGGAGGCGCTAAACAAAGTGCGCAAAATAACGCCAATGAAGGAGGACTTCCAATACTTGTACGAGCGCATCCATCAGCAGTCAACGGCCCAGGCGCAGGAGCTCTCCAAGGAGAGGCGGATGGTGGAGGAGCTGACAGAGACCATTGAAAAGCTGAAGGCCGACGCAGCGCTGGTGCGGCCGCCCTCCAAAAAATAAAATCCAGAGTAATCCCGTACACATAGTATCACAACTAAATCACACCACGTGCTATGAAAATGTTTTTTCGCGAATAATTTAATTTGCTGCTGTACGTTTGGGAAGATGATACGGATACTCGTAATTGCCCTTTTTATGCTACATAATGTGTGTGTTGTAAGTAATTGTCTTTTACATTCGAGCAATTTCCGATTGGGTCGATTGAATGGCAGTTCAGATTCGGAAATTAGGCGGCTGATGCAAACAAGCATAGATGGAGTATTTATCAAAACGTGCAGCAGTACCTACGAATAGTACATGCATATGTTTACGTTCCACGACGTGGCTCTTTTGTTGCTTGTGATCATCCGCCAGGGCGAGGAGCATAAGATAAATGAGCTCAAGAGGGCACGCGAGGCGATGCAAGCGCAAATGGAGGCGGACGAGGTGGCTCGCAGTGAGCTAGAAGCTGCAAGGGCCGAGCTGGCGACTTTGTTGGAGGAGGAGGAGGCCGCGAAGAAGGTGGCGCTATCTAAAGTTGAAGAACGAGACCGCGAGATCAAGGTGCGCTCGACGGCGAGTCGAATTGCCGGCGAGTCGATGTCGTGTATTCATTTGAATATGAAAATCCGATTTCCTTTTGTATATTGTTTGACTGTTTATTTAGTTTTATCTGCAACCGAGCCTTAACCGACTTCCGAAATCTTGTGTCCATCGCAGGGTCTTGTGGGCGACATTCAACATCAAAACAAGGAGAAATTGGATCTTCAAGCTCGCATGACGGTGATTATCGCCCATCCAAAATGCGAAACGACTCGATTTGGATGATATCATTTCTTTGAATGACATGATTACTCTTTTACCGTCGTTCCAATAATGGTTTATTTTGAATCCGGATTCGAGTATTCCCCTTTCCCAGGATAAATTTTTTATGAAAGTTGCCACTGACATTATATAACGGGTGAAACAAATGGTAGGTAGATATATTACCATGTTTTGTGGTAATAGTATATGCAGTCATTGTTTGTAATCATGTATACCGTAGTTGTTATCTGAATCAGTTTCGTCTGATGTGGATGGGAATGTTTCTGCATGGCTCGGGCGTACAGATCTTAGAGGCCAACTTCATGGAGGAAAAGACGACGCTCGAGAAGAACTTGAGCGAGACAATGACAAACTTGGAGAGTGAGAAGGCGGCGCACCAGGAGACCGAGGTCGCGCTGGGGCAGACCAGCAATACAGTGACTGATCGAAATGTGAGCTTGATGCAGCTGCGCTGGCGTATTAAGCGATTAGAAGACAAAATGAAGAAGGCCAACGATCAGCTGCGAAATGCCAACTCCGTCCGAAATTACTTACAGGCAAGTCCGCCGCCAGGCAGGGCCGTAAAGTGAAGTACAGTCGTCAACAGGCTATTACAACCCACTGCGGTTATGTTACCCGCACCGACGTTCTATGTTGTAAAATTACAAGTACCAATAATAGAGGGGTTACTTTCAGAATCGCTTGAATATGTCCTGCAATCCCCTTCATGACTTTCCTATATTCAAGCTACCCTTTCATTCAATCCTTATTAATTTAGCAAAAAACGCGAAAGGTTATAACACGAGCTTTCCTCTACATTCCGCTTTATTGCAGCGCGTGGCGTCAAACAGGCTGGTTCCATCCGACACTATTTATTTAAAAAATGATTCACTGGCTTCGCATTCATACGAATAACTTACGGCGGAGTATCTTTCACCTACTCAGTTACTGATTAGATTCCAGCCTCCATGTTTGCGGAGTAGGGTACATGTACCGACATAAATATTATTGTAACTGAATGATAAGAAAAATCTAAATTTTTGGTGCGTGGATCGTATAATTGTATTTCTGTCCAAGCTGTCATCTTTAGACGCTAAAGTTTTTCTTACTGATTATTGATGGGTGCTGTTCAGACGGAGATGGGACGGCTTGGCGACTCGAAGGCCAAACTCGCAAAGCAAGCCCGCGAATTGACGGAGCTCACTGAACAGCAGCGAGCGGAGCTACAGTCGGTGCACCTGCTGATGAAGGGCTCTAACAAAGAGGAGCAAGTGGAGGAATTCGGGGTACGTCGACCGCAGTGGCTAAGCCCCCACCATACCGTATTTTTGTTAGTTAATTTCCACTGACTAATGATAATGTGTCGATCGTCAATATCCATGATTTGCTGACTGTAAGCAAGACATAATTTCGTCACTATGGACCAGGAGTGGTACGATGTTATTTATACAGACCATTTACACATAAATTATATCGCATGCATAGTCATTAACTTAAAATGATTTCATCAGCATATTTTGAATGTCTGGCATCGATCGACAAGTACTCGGTTGATGTTTCGACACAGTTAATATTTTCAAAAATACAGGATGTTGTAGAAAGTAATATAAAACGGTACCACTGTTTCAACTTCAGCTCCTAAAGTTGGGATGTTTCCCTGCGGGTGCGCAGAAAGCGATGCGGGAGAAGGCCGAGGAGATCCACGAACTGCGTGTCCAGCTGGGCGACGAGCTGGACGCCAAGGATGAGCGCATTCGTATCCTCGAGGAGCAGCTGCTGAACACCACGAGCGAGCTAGATGATTCGCAAGAACAGTACAAGAAGGCCAAGGCTGCGCTCGAGACTACACGGCGAGAGCTGATGACACACAGCGAGAGGGCCGCGCGCAAGGTACGCCGTCGTAATTAAAGTTTTTTATGCGTCGCTAATATATGTTGTTTGAATTAGTATGCGATTTAAAAGCGTGGGATCGATTGACGGATGCTTTTCATTTCGCAAGGCTTGTCAATTTCTGATTGTCCTTTTTCATCCTTCGTCGTACCGTGTCGTGACGCGTTTCTCGTAGATGGAGGCAGCGCGCGAGGAGCTGATGCACGAGATGCACGCGCGGGAGGAGGTGATGCAGAAGAAAATGGAAAAGATGCACAAGGCGGCGGAGATAGCAGCGGAGCAGTACGCGCGAGAAACGGCAGAGCGCGAGTATAAAGCCAGTTTGAAAAGTATGGAGGTGGACGCGGTGCCGTTTGCAAGGTATGGCCCACGTATGGTCCGACTTTCTCACTCTCTCTCTTTCCGACTTGTCGTCGCGTGCATCTTGCTGTGCCATATTTTTGTGGCACTATAATGGCGCGGTTGAAATGGTGTCGTCTTGCGCCGACTCATAACCATCGCTCGCCCGTGTCTGGTTTCGGGGACGGGTTCACGCTTTTTCAAATGGTTCGGTTTCGGAGTCTTTGCTTCTCGCGAGTCACGGCGTGTACTCGAGAAAGGGCGTCTGATGGATCGCATAGAAGTCGCTATTTTTTTTCTTGAGGTTTCCGCGAGCCGCGGCAGTTGTCCCGTGGCCTATTGTATTAGCATTGCCTTGGTGTTGAGGTGCGTTTAACGGTGATACGGCGAATTATATTTCATCACCACTATTGTAATTGAATATATGTTAAATCTTGCGCGATTGATGGTATGATTCGACTATTAGGACTTCTTCTTTATTTTAACAAACCTGGCCATATCAAAGGGGCATACTCGCGAAAAAAGGCAATCCACCGTTTTGCATGATTGCACATAAAACTGTGCCAATATTGCCACCCGCGTCGGCAATTTTTGCTTACGTGATTAAGTAATGTTACTATATAGTTATACTCTATTATGCATTATGCTGTGCCAATGCAACGCCCCTTAATTTCTACTATTATCGATATCACTAACAAATATTGTTCGCATGAGCGCTATCTGCGGGCCCTGACCCTCCCTTGGCTGCGTCCTGACGTGCTTCCCGGGAATGGACACGCGATGATGCACTTACCTCACTGATGATTTTTTGTCGTGTCGTAGGCCCGGGAAGAAGGTGGTGCCGGCCATCCGCGCTGTCCGCAATTCGGTGCAGACCGAAGTGGCGCTAAAGCAATCATTGAGCGAGGTGCTTTTTGCGGCCTCTGGTCCTCCGCTTGCGCTCGGCCAGCTGGAATTCCGACCCCAGACCCTGCTCATCCTTATCGGCGAGATACTGCTCAGCAAGACGCAACGCGACTTGGAAGGTGACACGAACATACTTAATCTTGTACAATGCTGTGACTTATCTTAATTATACCTACTAGTAGGTAATTTTCACATGGATGGCGTATTAAAGTTAATTATCAATTGCTAAATATAACAAAATCAATCATAATATATGTTCTAAGGTACGTTTCTGGTTTTAGCCACTGATTTGATTTTATTGATAGCAATTTCTTAAGAAATATTAGTTAACTGTTAAGGTCATATTGTCATCCTTATGCAATGGCAATCAACCACTACTTAGCAAGTCCTTGTTCTGCTTGGCGCCGCTCGTATGTGTATTGAACAGTCATGGAAGCGCCCGACGAGGCGGAAGGGATGGCGATGCAGACGATCGAGGAATGGGCGTACGATTACTTCACGCGCTTCTTCGGCATGAAGATGCTTGTTGAGGCGCACCTCTTTCGATTCGTCAATGGCCTCCTCTCGCACCGGTGCGTCGTCTGCACCCCTCACCCGTACCTTTTGGTGGGCAGCGCATAAACGCATCAGCACTCGCGTCATACCACAGTACTACCACAGTACATCGCAATAATACCATAGTACATCGCAAGCATACCACAGTACATCGTATTATCGCATAAATACCACAGCACTGCTCACGACCATTAATGGATATACCATTCTTCAAATGTTAGGAGTGTGTAAATGCTGGTTCTCTCACATGCGTCAAAACAAATTGCTTCCAATACAGTCAACGTGTTGCACTCCCAACGCTGTCAATAAATAGTCGGTAAGATTCATTTTAGATGCGTATGCATTTTTTTCTCATCTTTATTCATAGTTTGGGAATTAATGCCGGAGATATTGCGGACACCCACCCTTCCAGGTACAAGTTTAAGCGGGTCAACATGTTTGGGCGGTTGCTCGGCCTTTTCGACCCGTTGCCCGAGGAGGGCATTCGGTTTTATATGAACATCCTCTCCGCGCTGCACGAAAACGCGGGCAGTGGGCTGCGGTGGGAGCACAACGAGGGCAAGGCCGAGGTCAATGCGCGAACTATTGTGGGCCTTCTGCCAGACTTCTTTGGGGTAAAGCCCCCCTTTTCTGCAAGATTGAAAGTATATACTTAAATCGCTCATCTTTGCAATTTAGAAACGCTGTCTGGGATCTCCAATTAATGTTATTGGCGCCATATTTTCTTTTAATGATTTGTGCTGATTGAAAAATTACCATATTGAATTTATTGAGTTCGAGCGACAAAGAAATATCACCAATTCATCCGCAGGGAATGGGAATGAGTGACATGATTTCAAGTTATAACAACGTAATTGAGTAGCGCAACGTGTGCGATTACAAATGATGTACTGACTTTCCTGCTGCACTGATCGCGCGAGTAGCCGGGGACGAAAGCAGGGCAAGAGCTGCCTCGCCGAATCATGAAATACGTCAGGGACGACATGGACGGCATCATCGACTTGGACATGGCGCTGGAGTGGGTGATGGAAGCGTACGAGGCGGAGATGTTGGGTATCGAGACACGCGTCATCGTCGGCTTCGCGGTGAGGCGTCCAAGAACCTTGATTAACAAATCCCCATTTAAATTACTTTATGTCCACTTCCACAAGCATGTTAACTTGGAAAGCGAGAACGGCGCAATATGCGGGCCGATTTTCTCTGCCGTTTTTTGTAGTGCGTCAAACCTTATTATGTCGTTGCTTAAATGTTTTATACTTATTGCGTAAAAGCTTCATACGGTTATTTTTTTTCCTGCGACGAGGAAAGCTTGCAATACATGTGATGCGCGAGATTAATTTATAAAAGATTATTCATCAGGCTGTTTGATGACAAGTACAGGAACAGGGTTAACGTTAAACACTGGTCTTTGGCGGTCTGAAGACTTGACTAACAATTCGCCGTCCGGGCGGCTGTCACGTGCAGGAGTTGCTGGACAGTGACGACGCACGGATGGACTTCAACTCGTTCCGGCAGGCGGTGGAGGAGTTCACCTTTTGCAAGGAACTCAAGGAAATCAAGATGATGTACCGTGAGGTGATGACGTGGGTGGACAACGGCAACCCGCTACTCGAAGACACCATCATCGACGTCCTGCAGGTGCGCCGCGACACCATCTACTTGTTGCCTCTCCATCGACCCTAATTGTTTGAAGATGGGAAAGGAGTTATTACTAAAAGGCGAATTTAATATCATTGCATAAAAAAAAATAGTGACGCGCTTCGAATCATGTAAGTTACCCCTTAGCGACTGATAAATTTAATTGATACGACTTTCTTGCAAAAAAAGTTGCAAGAACATTCTCAAAGAACTGCACATTCGGGTACTTATCGCAGGTAGGGCTAAAAAGCTTTAACTTGTAATTAGTTTCCTGTCAACTGCTCGAGTCGTCACAAATGATGACGCAATGTTAATAATTGAAGCGCAGCTGATTATAATCGACTCGTATTAATCAACAGAAAGGTGTGATATTCCGCTGATGAGCGAAACGCGGGTCCAATGACGGAATTTGTCGTTGCCAATCTTCTCGCGCCCTGCTTCTTCTCCAGGCTCACGGCTATATGGGACTGCGCGGGTCGCTTCGGAAGCCCCAAAAAGTGCAGTCGCCGACAAAGTACGACTCTTACTTTTTACTGGAGGACAGCTGGGACGGCGTGCGGCCCGTCCTGGAAGCGCAGGTGTCCGTGCTGATGAAGGACGACGCCAATGCCGAGGCGCTTCAGGTGCGGCGCGTCACCCGAACATCACTTGGCTCCTACACCCGCTTCGCCACCGCTTGCAATCTCCCGAACACGAATGTACAGCGAACAGTCGTAGGAAAACACAGGATTGATGACCGACTCCCGCGTTTTCAAGAAATGTCCCCAATAATAATACAATGTTTTCTCGAACGAGCCATTTTTTTTTGGTTGCTTTAGTAGACAATATGCTACTATTGACTCAAACGCACCGTTCTTTCTTTTTGGCAAGGGTGTTGACTTCAGCATGGCGCTGGTATGTATGGGTTGCTCCAGTGAATACGCAGTTTACTATTAGCAGACTGCTGTTTAGTATAGCTAAGTTTGCTGCATTTTGTTTTTGGGGCGCAGGAAGTGAACGAAGCGACGCTCAAGTTCGAAAAGACGATACGCACGCGTGCGCAGGTGGAGAACGCGACGTGCTGGGGCCTCTACCGCCAGATGCTCGGCGCCTTGGTCGTGCAGGGGATTCGGCTCGAGGTGCACGAGATGGAAAAACATTGGAAGAATCCATCTCGCGGTGGGATGCGGCCGACTCTGCTCCCGGCCTCGAAGCACCGCCGCGCACTCTACGGCCAGAGCCCCGTCAAGGCGCGCACCATCGAGGTACGTCCCAGCCTCGTCATCGCACCCAAACAGTCGCGACCCGTCTGAACGAGTAATAACTGAGACACGCCTTCTTAGGAAATAGCTGGCGAGTGCGCGGATACGTATTTGCGCTCGCTCTACTATCAATGATCGGAATCAGAAGCGTCGCACCTGTTCGGTGTATATGTACCAAAAATATATCTTCGAAACTTTAGTGGAGCGTTTGGATATGTGATCGTTTTCTGAGCGGAGTGATTTGTGACAAAACAGGGCGTTCGACAGAAGAACCGGGATAATCTGGAGCGGAAGGCGACAGCCACGACAGCCAGTTAATAAGCACATTGATACAGCGCCGGCAATCGGCCCCGTCGGCGTGCGACACAGCAGCGACATTCGTCGGAACACAACCAATCACCGTATCGCTTTTCAGAAGTGCACCGCCTGAAAGGCATCAGTAATAGTAAAACACGAGTCGCGTTGTAGACTGGCGCCTAGATTATATGTAATTAAGCGCATGCTGGCAAGCACATCTTAAGTCTTTGCTCGCGTACCTATAAAGTCAGCCTATAAATAATAAGGAAACCCAGCTCGGCTGCACAGTTGAGATTCAAAGAAATTCACCCAAACAATATTCGCATCAGTCTATTTACAAATAAAAGAGGGAACACACACGGTAATATACTTTTTCCAGGACAACTTTTTCTTGCACGCAATTTTGTAAAAAGTATTCCGAGCCTATCGCGCTTCCATATTTAGGGTTTAGATATTCCCACAGCTTGTTCGAAAACTCAAGAAAAAGGACACGAAATGACTCGTCGACGATGGCTATTTTGACTAATGAATTGTTCCAGATAGTTCAGTCTTGTCGCGGGTAGCACACTCACTTACAAGGCCTATATCATTATCATCAGCGTCCGGGAAGGACTTATAAGGGTCAACGCGACGATGAGGCCGAGGGCGCAGAGACGCCGAGCCGATCCCGAAACTGATCGATCGCCAGTCCGATCGCGCTGCTCTGTCCGACCATTCCCTTCAAACGCGTCAGCATGTCGGCGTCTTTGGCCGCCGCGGCCGCTTCCGCGGCCTCTCGGATAAGGCCCACCTGCGCAATGCAAAACCGATGCTCGTTAATCAACCGAACGGCAAAAACATTGAAATCAAACTTGTGATGCACTAATCGCATAGCGATATATGATTGGAGAGTTCATGCGCCGGTATTGATGAATTACAGGAAGCACCGTAAACACGACGACATGGTAGACGAGGAAAACCAAGAGGGAACGAGTGACGAGAGGGTCCAGAGAGTCAATACGCCGCCAATAATCAAATTCAGTTTACTTTCGCTATCTCTATAAGTACGCACATCCGTTGGCACCAATCAGCGCATTATTCATCAAATTGTTTACCACATCTAAGAATCGCGAATTTGGGTTTCACCCTCGATTTTTCCGCATGTGTGACGGGTGAGCATACAATCATACATCAACCCCATAATCTTGTCACTACTTATTTACGGATGCTCGGCAGTACCCGCGATCTGAAACTGGCGTGCATTATTCATTGTTATGCGCGAACCGGAAGGGTGACAATGGAGGTGGGGCATCAATCAATAATGACGCGATTCGACCAAATGAGAATACCGCTGCTTAGTTGCTGATTAAGTCCATCAGCATAAATCGTTCTGAAACTCACAATATGACCTAAAAGTTACATATGTCGAAACTTAAATCAACATAAATCAGGTAAATAAAGTGGAGCACAGAAGAAACGCAAATCGACAGATGTAAAATTAATTTCGTATGATCAAAATACTGCAAATGATGGAAGGATATTTTTGACGCAATGCAATAATTAAAATAATGAAAAGGACTAATTCATTGATTTTGAAGACAAGATTTCCAACACAAGCGTTATATAAATTACTTGGTGTCAGCAAATGATTTAAAAGGGGCGCCATTAATTCACAGAGTATAGTTAGGATGGTCTCAAGGGAGGGTCTACATCACCTGCGCGTACGCCTCCGCCTTGGCCTTCAGATCCGTCATTCGGCTGATCATATACGATAGGACGTGCTGCGGCGCGTCGTGCTCCTTGCAGGCCTGGATAAAGGGCTCGATGCCGATGGCCGATACCTGCGCAACACGGCAGGCGGAGGAATGACATAGGAATACCACAACATCTTACAATCTCCCTATATCCCGCGTACTTAAATGAAAGTCAAGCCAAAGTAATAGACATCTCGGGTTTTCAAAAACCTTTGTAAATAATTATTTCGATGCTGCAGTTCTCTTTCAATAAATGTCACAATTTTGAGGACTTGTCTCATTTTGCCGAAAGACTGATTATTTTGTCGGCGCGTCAGTCGGTATTCACTGTATTATTCACGACTTGACTAAATGAGTGGCGGGTCACCTTTTTCTCCCGCGCGAACGCCTCCAGCCCCTCCCAATCCTTGTGCTTCGCGAGAGTTCTGACTTTGATCCACCAGAAGCGCTTGTCGCTGATCTAAACACCGCAAAATATAGAAATTGTAAGTAACTCAATCATTTGTATATGAAGTGACGGCCAAACTGAAGGCAGTTTATTACAAATGATGGGACTCATTGTTTATAAACAAAACACGTAAAAGTTGAGAATTGCCTCGAGAGTATAGTACCGCCGATTGCATTAATTAAGAGCATTTTTAGCCTTTTCCACACCTTTTTCTGCTCAACAAATGATAACCAAATCTACGCAAAAAATACAGACAAAAGCACTGGGTAGCTCAAACGCAAATTACATAGTATGAGTATTATATAAATGCAGGCAAACAACGAAACACAGTGGACTCGACGTACCACCAACGAAACAAAGGGCAATCACACTAAAATCGACGTGTAATCAAGGCAAGGGCAACGAGTTTCTGGGGTACAAAAAACAAAATCACAGATATCCATATACAATCTTTCTTAAAAACTGACAGCATAGAACAAAACTATTGACAGAAAGTGATACCAAGCTCGAATAATTGAATATTGATGAAACAATCACACATATTACTTTCCTCAAAAAAATGGGTTATTAAAAAAATAGCATTGAACAAACAATGCGAAGTTAAATTATTCGCCCTACAAAGCGCAATTCAAGTTTGGCAGACCTTAAACTCGGAGCGAATGTTGGCGGCAGCGCGCGCGTTGCCTGTCGCAATCGCCACCTGAAGTGTCTCCGCCACACTGAGCCCCGCGTACAGACTCTGCCCCGTCTCCTTCTCCAGCGCGCCCTGCATTTTGCAAAGCTTTGCAAACTCCTCTGTCGATTTTTGGTAGAACACATTTTCCTGTCGCCAAAAATTCCCCAAAATCTACTTTAGAACGTCGACAAAACTTTTCAGCTGTAATGTATGGCCCAAATATGCGAATTCAAAAATGGAAATTACTCAATGGAAGCCACTTTATCTGTTGCTGAAGAACAGTGGCTAGAAACAAATAGGCAAAAACATAACATCCCAATAAAACAAAACATAAAATCCTTTCAGAGCGCATAATGTAAAATAAACGCGCAATTGGCTGTTGCAGCGAATGGAATGCATACGTCAAAGTCAAAACCATTACAAATTTCTTAGCAAAATTTATGAAGAGAGCATGTCACATGGCGGCGCACCTTGTTGGCGCCGTACTCTCCGCTCGCCTTCTCCAGCGTGCGCACCACATCGATGGGCGCTGCGGAGCTCGAATCGCCGGCGGCAGCGGCAGAGGTGCCGGCGCGCGAGGTTCCCATGTGAGCGGACCGCACGCGCACTGCGTCCTCAACCATCATCTCCGCCACTCCGTCGCTCACGCCGTGGCTCAGGTACACCGTCTGCTCTCCACAATTAACCATATGCGTTAAGAAAAAAATGAGAAAAAAATTAAAATACTTAAAAACAATAACAATTCTACGTTTTTCTCTGTTTAGGGTTATGATTAGGGTTTTGAAGTCGATTAAGGTGTTTTGTGGTGTTGCGCGGGGAAACACAAAAATCTACAAACCAATATCATAATCTATGTTTCTCATTTAAGGGTTAAATTGGGGTTTTGAAATCGATTAGGATTTAGGGTGGGGAATGCGGCGGCGACCTTCATGAGCTCCGGCTCTGTTTTGCGACAGTAGGCGGAGAAGAGCGCCATCGCGAGCGGTCGGCTGCGGATGAGGGCGAGGAAGTCGGGGAGCTGGCGGGAGGGGTGACGGTACATATGGAACAGTACAAGGTACACCATGTCGGTGTCGCCGCTGGCGACCGCCTTGTCCAGCGCCTCCTCCTCTTCGCCCAGGTTCAACAGCAGCGGGACCTGTCGCGCAGGGGAGGCGGTACGCTTTCAGAAAATAAATAGTATTGCATCGAAAGTGCGCATTGGGTGGCACATAAACAGGTATGGTAGCATCAGAATAAATGCAAATAAGACACCCAATATTTGCACGCGACTCGATATGGCAATCAATTTCATTTCAATATAATAAGCGATTGAATCGTGTGTCTACCTGGGTTTATTACAGGAAAAATATGACCCCAATATCATTGAACACACATACAAGGCACCCAAGGCACATCACCCACCCCAATTCAATGTAAGTAAATAAATTGCATCAATAATTTCCGGTTCATTATCGACAAGCAGCCTTTCGATCAAACGATTTTGACACCCGGACGCGGCAAAGCTGTTTCATGATCTAATCACATGTTCTAAAATCTGTCTATCGCTAAGTCCAGTATCACCACCGCGATTGGATTTGATGGAACAAATACGACCTCAAGGTTTGGAGATCAGATGTGGATGAAGTAGTGCCAACATTTCTGGCTCAGGATGGGCTTTATCGCTACACTACATAGCATTCAAGCTATGCGCAAAATAGGCCGATCACATTTGTTCAGAGGAACACCGTTGTGATTGAATGCCCATTGTAGTGTTGATTCCATTTTGCATCACTTTGACACGCAAACCTAAATACCCCCTTTCACACCCATCCACCCACCTACCGACACACACAATTTTTTGTAAGGAATTTTTTAAAATATGGCTCATGTAACAATAGTGGAGATGCGCAGTAGTTACTAAGACGAAACCACATGTACCGCTTGTTTAGTACTTGTCGATATTCCTCGTATCGGTAATGATCCTAAACCAAAGAAGTTGATGACACTGTATCCATTTGCCTTTTCCAACCCATGATGTTGTATTTGCCGTACCGAACCCAATCGAGCTGACGGAAGACAGGAAGGACAGGCAGACAGTCCAACAGAGAGATTTTAGAGATTTTATACAAGCAGCACGATAGGAAGCTATAACATCGGCGCGCAGTGCGTGCACCGAGGGAGACGAACACATATCAAATGATTGATTTCAGAAAGATTAAACACGTAAGGGCCAAAACGCATCCACGCACAACTGTATGGGACTCTTGTATGCCATATGATCCCGGCCTGGCTAAGCTCTAAAAATATAGACAGAGAGGTGGGTAGCGTGATTGAAGATAGTAATTACCACGCGTCAACGAGCTGTGCCGTCAGTTCTTCGAACATACGCGCATTAAGTACCACAAATCGGAGTTTCAGCGGTTTGAACGAAGCGCGCGAAGGGGGGGACGCGCCTGTTGACTGGCGCGCCGCTCTTGGTTGAGCAGGATGACCGCCAGCTGCTTCCGCCCCTGCGCCTGCGCGTGACCCGCAATCGCCGCGTAACGGATGTCCGGACAGGCGGCCAACTTGGACAACAGCTGCTCTGCCAGCTCACCGTCCACCATCTGAAGCAACAGTGCCAGTTCAAAACAAAAGATGACGCCCGAAATCTGTAAATCAAGCGGCCACGCATGGACTATCCCACATCCATCAAACCATAGAATGTTAAAACCAAACAGTGCTAGTTTTGTAAGTAAATGAAACTAAACATTCACGACAATTATCTGAACTCAAAAAGCACGCTCGATGTCTAATAAGGGTAGAACCTAATACATAATGCTTAAAGTACATGTCCCTTCTAACCTGCACGTAAATCAAAATATCATAAATGTGGTGAGAAACACTGTTTGGTGAAAACCTAAAATGACGACATACCCTAAAAATGGACACGTGCGAGAGCACCGGTAATGCATTACCTGGGTGGAGGTGGAAATGCGCGCACAGGCCCAGTGCGTGAGGACGGGCTCCTCCGGGAGGCCCATGACACGGCTGATGCGGAGGGCGAGAAGGTGGCGGCGGGAGGCGGTGAGGCGGGCGACGAGGACTGGCAGACTGAGCGCCTCCAGCTGCGCCATGCTGACGGGCAGCCCGTGCTCGGGCGCCCACAGGCAGTTCAGCACGCGCAGTTTCTGCGCGACGGAGTAAATGGAGTCCTTGGGGAAGTTGGGGCAGAAGGCTTTTCCGTAGCAGGCGGCCTGCAATGCTCAATGGAAGAGAAGAAAATAATAAAATAAAATAAAATCGTTTAAATCGGACGAGTTATAAATACTGTAATCAATCATCGCTACAAAAAACTTACAACACATAAAGCACTGGCTGGATTACAACAATATATATTTCCATCAGAATTAACTTATCGGCGCCCTCCCTCCGTCTCAGCATCGTCCGTTCGCGGGGTTTGCGGGGTTCACCTTGAGGAGCATCTTTTGGCGCGCGATGTTGAACTCCGTGCTGGCCGCCTCGCAGCAGCTGGCGACCGCCTCGCCGAGGTCCGGGATGCTGCGCAGGAGCTCGTCCGCCTTGGCGTCCTAACCGCGCCGACGTTGCAACCGCATGAATCGGTAATTAGCACCAAGTCGTAAATACAAAACTATGAGGTACCCTTACAAATCCAATTACACGTCGACACAGTAAAAGCGGTTCATAGAATCACAACGCCCCCTTTTCTTAGAGTCTTGTGGCTCTTGCATTTTATGTAAGTTAATTAAATTAGCGATAAATACGAGAGAAGGCTGCGAATGATAAGGTATCACAATTTTGAAAGAACACAATATATAGAGAAATGCATGATTCAATTACAAAAAATAAAATTTAGAAGCAACATCACATGAACGCAACTCCATATCATTTTATAACAATTTACATCAGGTTATTCATTTAAATTTTTTGTTCTTTAAACTGCAATATGACAATGCGGAAACGGAGCATTCGCACCTCTTGGTCAAAGAGGGTACGGGCGTCGAGTAGTGTCGCGCCGGGGGAGGTGGCACCGATGCGAAAAATATCCACGAGGCAGTCGGCGACGCGGCGCAGCAGCTGTGCACTGCTGTTGCCGATGATCCGCAACCCGTCCACTTCACTCACCAACACTGCCTGAGGAAAAACAGGGCAGTTGGGAGCACGCGACTGGTCAGAGTGGGAACTCGAGAATCTGCGAAGCTACATACAGCACCTGCTGTGCGACAACCGACGGCGATCAACAATACGGGAGTTCAGATAATCGGATTAGACAGTACTGAAATCAAAGGAAAAGCGACCACACGAGATTACATAATAATGGGTATCGTGACATAACATCAGTTACGCAAGAACGGCGATATTTGTCGCCTAATGCAGCAAATACTTGATGCCGCATATTGGATATTTCAACAAGTCGCGTTGCGCAGGAAGTTGTTGCGCCCATTACATAATTCTAAGATATAAGTCGAAAGTCATTAACCCAGGCGGGTTCACACTCAACATTCGAAAGAACATTGCCACATGGGTGGAGGATCATCGAGAGGCAACGCCATGTTGTCACCTCGTGACAGCGCGGCAGCAAGGTATGACGCATCGCGAGAGTTTATCGCATATTTAGGATGATATGGAACAAACTGTCATCCGAAGACAGCTATTCTCTTTTTGGGTCATCCAATACCGACATTAAAAGGGATGGCGGTGCAGTAGTGGGAGGTTTGCCTTTGTCATTCTGATCATGACTACAAAATTCCCCGTTTGGACCCAGGTCAGTCACTGAAAACATGACGATTCTTTGCATAAATAAATGTGAGATAGGCCTTCCTTTAGCGGCCTTGACAAAAATGCGCCCACGCAGGACACAGAACACCAGTAGGTCTTTGATTGAAATTGCGACTGGTTTAGGGTTTAACACCACACACACACACACACACACACACACACACACACACACACACACACACACACACACACAGACACACACACACACACACACGCGGACACATAGCAGTGTGTGTTTCGAATTCATTTGATAGTATAGAAACGAGTGAGCTGAACAAATATGAACAAAGGAAATAACAACAATTACATTGTGAATATCATCGCACTGCAGTCGAATGAAAAAAGGCATCAGTAATTAGGAAATTGACAAAACTGTAGAAAAAACGAGAAAGAGTATAGTGAAAACGATTAAAATGTAGAGCGAAAACATGGTATCAACCATTACTAGAATAATTAGACTGAGAGATGAAGCCATAAGGCTAATGGTGATTATTCAAGCATTGCCGGTGGTGCACAAGGGAGGGGGAACACACCGGTTCCTCGATCGGGTAGTACACCCAGTCGCCGTAGGGCCCCACCATCAGCAGCACCTCCTCCCAGTACATAACCACCGCATCCGCGCCGCACCAAGCGAGCTGCTCCGGCGCGACGTCGCTCTTCGTGTTGAACTCGCTGAGCGTCCGGCTGAAGTCTGCGGAAAGTACTACCAGACTGCCGCTCGCGGTGAAGAGCGCGAGGAACTGGCCGTTGGGGGAGACGGCCAGGCGGAGAACCGGTCCGAAGGTGAGCCCTTGGTCCTGGCACGAGTCCGCGTCCACCACCTGCGGGCAAGGTCGACGCGGGCCGAGGCCAGGCGTCGACAGCCCGAGACCGTTAAAAAAAAAAACACTGTGCATTACTAAGTTTGTAATCCAACCCTGCACAAGTGGGCGCCATCCAATATCAACTCATATTTTGGTTTCGAAGGATGAAAGACAAATAACGAATACAAGAATTTACTATAAATTTACTATATTATAGAGAGGGCCGCGACGTGATATATTGATGCGAACGAACGAATGCAAATGAACAGGTGAGGGGTAGTAAATGCTGCAAATAAAGGGGTAATATTATTTACAAAAACATAAAACAAGCAACCTATTGTCGGACCAACAAAAATGTATAACAACAAAAAGAAAACAGACCGCGCTCTCGTAATTACAGTACAGTGCAATAGGTGGCACATATAACAGGAAAAACATGCCATTTGTAGAGTAGTTCAATCAGTGCAAGCTTTGTAAATCCGACAGACATTTACTGCATTTCTTGCCGACACGCAAGTCCCTTACATTTTTGCCAAATATTGCGAATTACTTACTTGACATTCAAGTAACCAATATGATGGGCCAATAAATACAGTTGTGTGGATAGACAGTGACAGCGACAGGAGAATCTTCATTGAAAAATTGTGAGGGGTATCAAATAAGAGACAATGTACCAACACAATGTGAAATGTTGAAAGAATGCACACTCAATTTCGATGACATCTGGTTTTCCAGCTTGTACAAGAAACTCAAAAAGGGTTGTGGAACTAACTATAAATGTAAGCTAAAGGAAAAATGTGAATTCGCAAAACGGGAAAAAATGGACCGCCACCAAAGAGCGAAATGCGCAAACGGCGATAACACATGTACAAAAAATAAACACACTTTGGCTTCAGCGCGCGGAATGTTTTTGGCAAAATCTCAGCATTGGACCCGAAAGAACAATTTCCACTTGCACATTTTATGTGGCTGTCACCAACCACGCAATTACTTACGCATGTGCATTTTACAATGCCGTATAAACGGTAGTGTAATGAAGGAATAGCAATGACGCGGCGGTACGTGACTAGATATTTCGCAAAAATGGGGGATAAACGCATTTAAATCAGTTAATTAAAGAAAATTAATGTCAGCCGGAATAAGATAGAGCGCTCGAGGTACAGGGTGTAACGGGTTGGGTTGTTGGGTGGCGAGCGGGGTAGCGGCGCGCCTTGACGGTGCTCCCGCAGCTGATGAGCACTTCGACGCAGCCGGAGAGTGTGTGGTGGGGCTCGAGGACGGCCATCGCGTGGGGCGGCTCAAAGAGGCCCGGGTCAGCCAGGCGCTGGAAACGAACAAAAACAACATAGATATTTAGGGTTTATAGGTTTTCCAAAAAAGAGGGTTAAAATGCGTCACCTCGTGGAAACCAATTTTAGCCGGCTTAATACAATTGCGGGTGGAAAAATGCGCCGAATGCATAAATTCAGTGAAATTGGATCTTGTTTGCATGTTTTGGCTTCGAAAGAGGTGTAAAACATTTGACAAAATTGACATAATAATCGCTCAATAAAATGAGGAAATCAGGAAAGGGATTCTTGTTTGGGAGATTGTTAGGGTTAAAAGTGTTTGAGGCGGTGTGAGTGCGTAGTGAAAATCGCGACGTAATCAAACGTACATTTGACCAAAACGACGCATCAGACGTTTAATTGCCATCGCTCAGAATGGTACTTTGAACATTGACCTAAATTTGAGCAGAAATATGTATAGGTACGCCCACATAAAATAGATTTCAAAACCAATACCCACAAACGGCATTTTTCGGTAGTTTTACGGTGACAATATTTGTTGATAATAGAAAACAGGTTTAGGGGTGAGGTGTGCGCGAGTGTCACCTGCGGCCGAGGCTCCGCAAATCCAGTGACTGCCCAGAGCTCGTGACGCTCGGTGAGAGCAACCACTCCGCTGCTGAACACCTCCGCCCGCGCCACCCCTTGCTCGCGGCAGACGGCGCCGAGAGAGAAGCGGCGCGGGAGGGGGTCGCCGTAGGTGGAGTAGAGCCACACCCCGCCGTCAGCCTCCACCACCACCAGCTCCTCGTCCCCGCTCCACCCCATCCCCACGATCCGGCTGCGCTCCCACACAAACGCCCCCATCTGCTGCCCTGCACCGCCAACACACGTTAGGGTCCAACTCGTTAGGATCCACACCTCCCCCCAATTCGCTCACTTCCCAATCGTTTTTAGATATGTCCTGTTCTTTCTATCTCAGTCTTTACCCCTCAATCGGGATACTTTACATGGCCCGATAAAATTGTTGTGAGTGCACATAATGGCTTGATGATAAAGAGGATGCCTTCATTCGACACGGCACGGTGGGACCTCAATGCTCAAAAATACAGGTGTCTTGGAATGAAATGGCTGAGCGTCTAATTGGACCTCGTAGGATGAAAAGTTATAAAAAGAGCAGCAGCTTGAACCTGAGTTACGGAAATGAACACAAACGCACATTCTTCGCCTTTGAAAACTCACGCGCACACACACACACACACACACACACACACACACACACACACACACACACACACACACACACACATACAAACACAACACACACACACATACCCACGCATGCAAACACATGTGCACGCACACAAACTCACGCGCGCACGTACTCGCATACACACACGCATACATACAGACACATACACACACAGAGACACACACATACACAAATATACACATACACAAACACAACACACACACATACACAAACATACACACACAAACACAACAAACCCACGCGAGAACCCACGCGCGCACGAACTCACCTACATACACGCATACATACACACACACACACACACACACACACACACACACACACATCCATGAACTTACTCACACACAAGCACACAAACACACACACACAAACGCAAACTCTCTCACACTCGCACACACATACACACACACACACACACACACACACACACACACACACACACACACACACACGCACACACACACATTCACACACATACACCGTGACTCAAACGCCCTAAATGTCACACACACAAACATGCTCAGTGACTCAGAAGCATTTACCCTCACACACAAGAACAGACACGCTTACACCCAGGAAACTGAAATTCACAAACGCAAAATGTAATAGAACAAATAGAAACACACTTAACGAAAATACGTTGCAGCCAGAAACTTTGAGTTACCGCCACTCACATGCATTTACACACACATACATACACACACACATACATACACACACACACACACACACACACACACACACACACGGACATCACGACATGGACACGCAAAGAACCACAACCCGCATTGCTTCTTTCAGCCTGGCTCCTATGCGCACAACCGGTCCCTCCAGTAGAGCCCCCTAACATGCGACCCACCCCATTCAATACCTACAGCCCCCACACAACGCACCACTCGTCTCCACAAGTCAACCGTCCCAAACCACACCACGCCACAAACGCAGCTCCTCACCTCCCTCCGTCTCCACCCTCTACCCCCAACCTTCTCATCCAACCACCCTCTCTCCATCTGCCCCCCACCTGCTTCAGTCGCATTATCCATGCAACGCTACTCATTGGCTGTTTTTACATCGTAGATATGGCGAACGAGTTGTGGGTAGGAGCAGACCTGCGGAGGTGAAGATACGGACGACGGGGTGGTGCGGCCTCCCGGGCGCCAGCAGCACGATCTTGGAGTCGTCACGCACCATAGCGACCGGCCCCCCGAACTGACTCACCGCCACGCGGTGCTGCGCCAGGTTCATGTCCGGGCCCCACGCCATCGCATAGAGGTCGTGTTTGCTGTAAAAGCGGTCCCCGCACGCCTCCCACTCCCCCACTGCTCCGCCACAACACAGCAGCCACCCATCCCAACCTCAGTTCCCAAGAAGTGACCAGTTATGCCCCTGATTCTCCAGCTTTGACTCCCACACGCACACATACTCTCATGACAACACACAGATTATCCCATAGCAACACACTGGCACGTACATTCACAAACACCATATTCCCTGACAACAACAACACACACACGCACACGTCCACTCACAACAACATATTTAATCACACATCCATACACACCAACCCATACACGCCCAATCACAGAACCCACACAAATCCTTCACACCCACCCAAATATCCCCAGCACACACACACAATCAATCGCACACACACACACACACACACACACACACACACACACACGCACACACACACACACACACACTTTCTCTCTCTCTCTCTCTCTCTCTCTCTCTCTCTCTCTCTCTCTCTCTCTCTCTCACTCACTCTCTCTCTCTCTCTTTCCATCTCTCTCTCGTTCTCACACACAAACACACGCGCGCACACCAAACGACGAGCAAAGGTAGACACGACAAGGTAGGCGGTTTCATCACAGTCTGAATAGCTGCGAGTGATGATTCTCCCTCTGCCCCCCCCTACTCCTGCGTACCAATCCCCACTGCCTGCCTCGCCACCGCTGTCTGAGACGCCGCCTGGACGAGAGGGCGACCCTAGGCAGTGCGTGTGGTGGTGCGGGGCGGGGCGAGAAAGGAGGATAAGAGGCGGCACCTGGATTAGAGGGCTTGGCCACGGACATCTGTCTGCCGAGCCCCATTCTATCCTCAATCGTCCGTCCACAGCACGAAGGTGAAGCCCTGGAGCGAGAGAAAGCGGCGGTGCTCGAGTCGTCGCGGGATGAGGCCGTCCGGATCGCGCGCTGTGTCCGCAGCGGCGACAGGTTATTATTTTGTTTAGGTACAGATTCGACGGGTGGCCGCGATAGGTAGGCACGGCCAGAGGAGTGGGCGGGGTGAGTAAAAGGTTCGGGATGCTGCTTGAGGCGCCCTACTTCGCTGTACCTCCTCGCTTAGGTTCTGGCACTATGATAGCACCAGAGCTGCACGGTGCTTTGATGGAGTCCGCGTCGGCTTCGCAGTCGTTGCCGACGTTATGTTCTGCTTTTCCTTTTTTCCAGCACAGCAATATTGTAAGTATGAAATGCAACCCGTGTACATATCCGTTCCGTGCTCATTTTGTTCTTCTTGTAATCAAGTTAGTACAAATCCGTTCCGTACCTCGGTTGTTTTCTCAAGTACGGGGATAAAGTACCAATGGGATAATTGCGCGGGCGCGCGGCGGGGTAGTTACAAAACCCAGATTAGTAGTTAACGCAGATGAAATGAATTTTCAGCGATTGGTGCTTAAGTACAACACATAAAGCTGACAGCAGTTGGGCGGTTGGTTGTGTCACCCACTGACGGACTGCGGCGCTGCGAGACATCCCCCATCACCTCCCGCCGCTCCCTCCACTTACTTCCCAGAACCTTGAGGAAAACACCCCAATATCTTCGCAGTAGCTGACGCCGACTGACGGAAAGTTGTCGTAAGGTCCCGGAAATCCCCCCGCGCTGCGAGAGTCTGTTGTACTGTAGTACGAGCGGTGCGTGGCGTTATTTTCGGAAAGTTTGCGCATGATTTGACAGCGCATAACAGCGAGTTACCTCGACATAGGCTTGTTTCCCCCGTGACAACTCAAACCCAACTCGAGCGAAAACATCAACCACACAGGATGGTTCTGGGGTATCCGTAGAGTTCCGTCTTTTCCGGGCTACCTCATCATTGCCCTCAGCCCTTTGTGTCGGCACTTTCTTGCGTCGGCACCGACGCCGCATGTCGAAGTTCAGAGGGGCCTAAGAGGGGCCCATGCGAAGCCCGGGAGCAGCACACCGGAAATTCAATCGTTCAGCCTCTAACTGTTTCACTTCAAATATACGTCGATCCGGCTTCGTCGTCTCCGTGTAAGACTAACGGTTGGTCAGCTCGATGTAGCGACCCGGGGCGGGGCGTCGTGTGGCCTGTTTTATATTTGTTATCGTATTGTACATATCAGGAAACACCATAACAGCCAAAAATTAATATTTGGCAACACAAAACACTCCATTCCAATCTTAGGGGCACATATTGATCAGTGAACTTCATCAGCGCCAGTTTCTCAAAGAATTATTTGACTGCCATGACGCCCTGCCCTTCTGTTGTTAATTTTTCAGCGGTGTCACTACTTCACATAGAGTGCGCCAACATGGGGATATCTACGCCGAAAATGCGCGTGAAGGCGCCCACGGTCCTTGGAAACGGGGAGATGCTGCGGTGTGCGCGTTGCGGAGAGGTGTGCGCAAAGGAGGGCTACGCGACGGTCGACGACGGCCCCGCGCAAACTTGCGGTTGCGGCGTTTGGGTCTCATGGGAGTTGTGGCAAAAGATCCACAACCAGCTCAGTGGCAAGGTACGCGAAAAAACACAACCATTCCGTCCCTTCCTTCATCGACACCCCCACCCACCCACACATCTATCAACATAGCCGTCAACAACGCGACACCGCACGATCAACTCATGTCATGTACCGCAAAATCCTCTGCATTTTCTCGTTCATGCTATGTTATATCATGGTGTCTAATAACGCAGCGTAATCGATATTCTGTCGTGCATTAGAGTAATTGTGAATCACGTTCATGTGGTGGTGTGTGAGAGAGGGGTCATCACATTGGCGGGGGCAATTTGGTAATGTGCATAGTAACGCAAGTGTTTTGTTTTTGTCGACAGAAAGAAGCGGTGATGGCGGCCGCCAATGAGACCATGACATCTTCAACCCGCTACGAGTCGGTGCGTTCCCCGTCATGAAATAAAGTGAATGGACTAGGGTGGAGAAGCTTTGGGTGACTGAGGGTTGAGGGTTGCCGATGTAGGAGTTGGATACGGTGAAGCGGCGAATGCAAGACATGGAAGACCATTTCAAGTCGCGCGAGGCCGATTTGAAGGACGACGTGTTGGTGAAGGCGCGCGAGATTGTGTCGTTGAAGCGCGAGGTGGAGGAGGGGCGATTGGTGTTGGACAAGGAGGGCCGGCGGACGAAGGAGCAGGCGGACGATTTGTTGATGCAGGTGCGCGACATGGCGGCACAGCGCGATGACTTGGTGGGCGCGCGGGCGAGGATGCAAAAGGAATTGGACGAGGCGCACTTGCAGCTCCGACTCGCGGATCACCGCGCGCAAGCGGCGGAGACGCGCGGGAGTTCGATGGAGAAAGAGCTGGCGCACACCAAGGTGAGGAATCTTGATCCCTTATACAAAAACCTATGCGTTCCCTAATCTTTACCAAATGCTTTTCCTACTTCAATGAAAGCG